>OZ038393.1:10979243-11011743 GCA_964036045.1 Eutreptiella sp. 'Long Island Sound 2002'
CACAGGCGAATTTTTTTGAGTGCTTTTCTTTTTTTGGCTGAACCGCAGCCTGACAGACGTTGACGGTCGGATGTTGCAACGGTGGTTGATGGCTCTCCCGTAACGGTTACACAGCAATGAGCACACCACAACGCCTGCCAAACGCCGCAGAGGGAAGCAACTTTTGTCGTGGAGGGACCAAGATCTCGAATACGGTCCAATTGATACCCGAACCTCCGAGTGTTATGTAGAGGCAGGGCAGCTCTCAGATCCAAGACGAAAGAATCTCATTGATTAACATTTGCCCCTCACAAACGTGGCGCCCCGGGGGTTTCGGCGGTGGTTGTTGGCCCCTCGAAAAGCAGGTGCCATCCATGCCAGCCGTCGGTTACTACCGGCGGACCAAAAAATAAAAGCAAGAGTTGATTTTGGGAACAAACACGGTCAGACTCCGTTTTATCGATCCTCCAAGACACAGCAGCAGCGCCTGGTCAGTCCCGGGCTATCCTGTGAATACGTTTTTTTTTTTGCGTCAAGGACAGCCCTGGCGCTGTCAACTGACGCCTCACCGACCGCCGTTGGGGAACATCCGAAAAAGAGGATTGCCCTGGCAATGCATCAGGGCCGCGGTGGACAGCCGAGCAAACAGAGTACCGTCCCTCGTATGGGGCCCGCGGTTTGAGGGTGTTTCGCGGTATGAGTCCTACCCCCCCCCCCCCCTTTGCGCATGCACGGCCTTGTCTAAGCACGGGGTGGGCGTTGAACCGCCGTTTTGAGGAAATTTTGGGACCGCTGTTTTTGTGGTCCAGAATGGAGGATTGGGTGTCTGTAGAGCGTTTGTACAGGGAAAGAGGGGCTCATCCATGTCTGTGATGGTGCATTCTGTTCATAACAACATTGCACTACACATTTCAACCCCATGCTGCTTGTTCTGATGTGATTTTCAGCCATGGCTGACAATGTTATTCCCGGTCTGGCTGTCACATGTGTCACGCGCATGCACGGCCTTGTCTAAGCACGGGGTGGGCGTTGAACCGCCGTTTTGGCCGGACTTCTGGGACCGCGGCCGTGCTTGCGCAAGGGGGGGGGGGGTACCTACACGGCGTGTCCAAACCCGGGTCCGTGTTGGGGGGGCGTTCCTCCCATTTTCCCCCCGTGTTGCCCGTGAACGTCCAGTGCCGCCGCCTTCACTACGGCTGCAGGGGCAGATCCTAGTGGAGATACCTGTGGCGGAATTCAGAACGTGACATCACCGTCTCGTTGAGACCTCGTTTTTTTTCTGCTTAAGGAGCACGTCGGCAGGAGTTTTGACTGGTTTCCGGCCGTTTCCGTGGGCTGCGTATGCAGGGGCCAACTGCGGGAGGAGGTGACCCCTGTCCCTGTCAGAGTCCACTGTCCCCTGGAACATGGCGCTCCAGCCCCTCTATTTTGTGTGCAGGCCGCGCTGTCGGACGCAGAAGCTTGCATTAAGCTGAGCCCTGGGTGGTACAAGGGATACCTTATTAAAGGTATGCACCGCCCTCCCTTCGTTGTCGGAAGTGCGTTGCGTGCAATGCCAGGGCGGTGGTACGGAATGTGTACCCCCCACTCTTGTCCAGGCCTTGTCTCAGCCAAACCATCCGCACGGACCACCCCCGCTTTGTCCGATTTGCGCTTTGCCGAAGGAAGCCACACCACCGCACGGGCCACCCCCCCTTTGTCTGGGCTGCGCCTTGTCTAAGCATTGGTGCCAGGGCTGGCGGTATGCCTGTGGTATGGGCTGGCGGTATGTCTGTGGTGTGAAACGGGCTGGGCCTATGGCTCTGGTACGGAATGGGGTGTGTTTTCATTAGGGGGCAGCACTGCAGTGCCTGTCAATTACAGTGGCCGTTCGTACTGGGCTCCATATGCCATATCGTGTCTGTGCGAGAGGAAGGACAAGGAGGCAGTCTCCCAGGCTCAGGCCTGGGGAAGCAGGTGTTGCGTCCCCGCCACGCATTCCTCAGGCAAAGTGCTTGTGAAAAGCGGTCGCCTGGACGAGGCTGAAGCCACCATCGCCAAGTCCAAGGAACTGGCTCCAGCGGACGGGACGGCAACGATGGAGATCCAGGGCAGTCTGCAGTCGTTGCAGGAGGCCTTGACCAAGAAGAAGATGGAGGTCTGCCCTCGAGGGCATGGGCCTGAAAGTAGGGCTGAAAGTAGAGCATGGGCATCAAAATATGTATGACAACGGCTGACAACCGCAGGAGAAGGGGCCCCCTCTCCCCCTGGGACCCAGAATTTGTGGTAAAAAAGAATGAAATTTGCAAGAGGAAAAGTTGATTTGGGCTTTTTTGGTACACAAAATTTTGGGTTCCAGCCCCCCCCCCCCCTCTCTTCCGACCAGTCTTCGTTTATAAATGAGAATTAAGTTGCAATGGGGGGGTCTGGGTGGGTGGGTCTTCAGCCGGGTGGGTGGGTCTAAAGCTCTGGACCCCCCCCCCCTCTTATAATTCCGAAGGTTTCCTGGGTTGGGCTCCAGCCACCCCTTCTTTCTTTGGTCACAGGAGCTTTGTCTGGCTGGTTGCTAGTGCCCATTTCCGCTTTGTTGTTGTGCAGGCACCATGCCAAAAGGGTAAAAAAAAATGTGTTTTCACCCCATGTGTTTATACTCCATACACGCGGAATTTTCAGGAGAATTCAATAATGGACAAAAATGGGCATTTTTCCAGTCATCCCAAAATAATTATCTCATCCCTGACCGTGTGCTTGTCTAGGATGTCCAGTATCCTAGTTGGTGGAACATCGCACGCGCGACTGCAAGATCCTGGGTTCAATTCCTCGGGTTGGCACATACCTGTCATTGCGCAAAAGCGGTGGAGCTGTTTCACCCCCTTTTTTCCCATGGCTCATCATGAAACTAATTTGCAAAGGCAGGGTCATGTAGCCAATTTGGTTTACAACAAATGCTCCCCACAGAATTATAAGAGGGGGGGCTGGGGTGGGTGGGTCCAAAGTTGGGTGGGTGGGTCTTGTCCAAAATACCCCCCCCCCCCTTCTTATAAACGAAGCCTGCTTCCAACACATGCTTGGCTTCCATGATCCATTCCCTGCCCTGTGTACGATGTCTGGCAGCCTTCCAACCGCCTCTGCCATGACTGGCCTTACCCTTGCCTGCCCTTACCCCTTCCTTTGCCTTTGCTCCTTCCTCTGCCTGCGCTGTTGCTCGTGCCCTTGCTTTGCCCCCGCATTTGCTCACCCCCCCCCCCCACCCATCCTTTCCCTCACCTCTGCCACCAGCCATGTTTCTGCCCTTGCCGTACTCCCACCCCCGCCCCCCCGGTATGAGACATTTGCGGGTCACAATCTCTGAACAACGCCCGCAGAGTCTGAAAGTGCGTACTCTGCGGTGAGACAAGAATGCACAAGTACTGCTCTGATCTGGTGCCTGGACCCTCCTCCGCCCCCTGTACGCGATTTCTGCCGTTTCTGTGTTCCGCACACATTGCCATGAAACCGGTGGTAACGTGCATGCAGCAATGCCATGTACGACAGGAATGAAATCACAAATGACTGCATGATGACCTACTGGACGGCACATGGGCAGATGGGCAGATGCCCATGCCCCTGCCCCCTGGCCCTTGCCCATGCCCCTGCCCGGATCATGCCCCTGCCCCGGCCCTCCCCTTGACCCTGCCACTGCCACTGCCACTGCCACTGCCCCTGCCCCTGCCCGTGCCCGCGCCCCTGCCCCTGCCACTGCCCGTGCCCCTGCTCCTGCCCCTGCTCCTGCCCCTGCCAATGCCAATGCCAATGCCCCTGCCCCTGCCCCTGCCTCTGCCCATGGCCCCGCCCATGCCTCTGCCACTGCCCCTGCCCCTGCCCGTGCCCGCGCCCCTGCCCCTGCCACTGCCCGTGCCCCTGCTCCTGCCCCTGCCCCTGCTCCTGCCCCTGCCAATGCCAATGCCCCTGCCCCTGCCTCTGCCCATGGCCCCGCCCATGCCTCTGCCACTGCCCCTGCCCCTGCCCGTACCCGCGCCCCTGCCCCTGCCACTGCCCGTGCCCCTGCTCCTGCCCCTGCCCCTGCTCCTGCCCCTGCCAATGCCAATGCCCCTGCCCCTGCCTCTGCCCATGGCCCCGCCCATGCCTCTGCCACTGCCCCTGCCCCTGCCACTGCCTCTGCTCCTGCCAATGCCCCTGCTCCTGCCCCTGCCCCTGCCCCTGCCCCTGCCCCTGCCCCTGCTCCTGCCCCTGCCAATGCCAATGCCCGCGCCCCCGCCCCTGCCTCTGCCCATGGCCCCGCCCATGCCTCTGCCCCTGTCACTGCCCCTGCCCCTGCCCCTGCCCCTTCCACTGCCACTGCCTCTGCCCCTGCCAATGCCAATGCCCGCGCCCATGCCCCTGCCCCTGCCCTTGCCACTGCCCCTCTGCCATTACACTTGCCCTTGTTCCTTCTCCTGACCTTGCCCTAACTGTTGCTTCGACGACACCCTTACTCCTGCGCTCACTTTTTGCCCTCCACCTCGCCTTTACCCTCCGCTTTGTCCATGCCTTTGCCTTTGCCTTTGTGCATGCCCTCACCCCCACGCCGCCTGCCAGAGCAAGCTGCAGGAGCACATGGCTCGGAAGGCAGAGGCGCGGAAGCAGGAGGAGGAGCGGAAGAGGGCAGAGGAGGCCCAAAGAGAAAAGGTGTTGGCAATGCGTCACAGCGAAGGCTTCAGGGCGCGCCCGAGCCCTTCGACCAGAGTTCCTGCAGACAACTCAGCAACCATAGAGGGGGCCGCCGGGTGTTCTCAGACCCAACCCCAGCCCGTCCTGGACCCCCAGCCCCCTTTGCACCAAAAGGGATGGAGCAATTTCCCCCCCCCCCGGCGCGTTTGACTGAGCCAACAATTTCTTCGGCACTGATCAGCCCACTGCACAATACATAGGGACTCTCAGCACAGACATGAGTGGTACTCATGTTTAAGGGCACACAGACCCCGTGTGCTTCAGGCTACAACGTAGCACCCCCACCCAGGCCTCTTGTCAGCGGTAAGAGGCCCCATGCTCCATGCATGGGATGAGAACCCGGACAAGCAATCAGTGATTGCTCTTCCTGGCCATGCAGTACGTGGTCCAAGTCGACTGTGGACCCCACAACGCCAATGCTCCCACCCGACCGTTCCAATTTGCATGCTGTTGGTATGCATGTCCACGAGCCACCTTGAGTGCTTGTTGATGGGCCCTGCAAGCCCTAGAAATGAGCGCCCTAGCCAGAGCAGATGGTTCACTTCTGTTCCGGACCCAAACCCCTGCCGTGCCGTGTGAGCAGGGGATGTGGAAGGGGGAGCCAGGTCGGGAGGGTATTTTTTATTCATTGGTTTCATTCAGTTTTCTGTTTCCCATTTCATTCTGAGCATTTTGAATTTACACAGAAGGGGTAAAATCTAACTTATCATTCATCGAGGAAGAAAAAGAAATAGCGGATTGCAACAGATACACCAATGAATCAGCGAAGGAACTCAGCGAGCAGTGGAAGACAATTGAACCAGAGAATTGAAGATGATTTTTACTACTTGACAGTCCAGCGAGTACAGTTTTGGTCCCCACCATCCAGGAGGGTACAAATGATACCCCGTCCCATACGGGGTATTGGCCAAAAAATTATTGGGGGATACTGTTATTGGACAAAACTAGCAATTTGTTAAAGCACCAATTTATCCCCTTGGGGTGTGGTATGCAAGGCATGGCATCAACAGTGGGGTATGCGGTATGTGGTATATGTTCCCATCTATGTGAGCCTGCTTGGTTTTGATCTAACAACTCTTTTTTTATTTTTTTTGGCGCCGCCTCCAACCTGCGGGTTTGCCATTGCGTTGTCGACATCGCCATCTACAGGAGCACCAACAATACCAGAGGGACAGTCTGTGCCCCACACCGCTGGTCCGGCAACAGACCGTGTGCCATGGTTATGCGACCGGGGGCCATGCCTTTACTACAACCAAAAAGTGACCCCCCCCCCGTCGCGGGTTTTCGGCCGGATTCCCCCCCAGCATACAGACCTGGCCCCTGGCGCCAGATGCAGTGCCACCCCGGTCTCTCCTGCTGCTGCATGCTGGTGCCATGCCCAACCCATCCGTGCACTTTTGCCCCAATGATGCCTATCACCACCCCTATTGTGCTGATGATGGCAGCTGTGTGTGTGTGTATTAGAAGCTGGATGTGACTTTTTGACAGGGTGAAAGGCGGGCACCCGAGCAGCAACCATCCATATGCCACAATGGGCTAACAATGTCGTACCACACCGCAACAATGATAGATAATTGCTTCATGCAGAGAAATCGATAAAATCGAAATCTACATACTTCCGCGCACAACACTTCTTGCCGAAGCGCGTCATTTGGCACATGCAAGGAATTTTGCATGTGATTATACTTTCTAATGGCATCACATGTCCATTTCCACCAATGCACACCTCCAATACCCCTTGGGTATCACAGAAAGGTCTGTTTCCCCCATTTAGTGTGTTGGTGAAATTGTCGTACCTCGTAAATCCGGAGGGAAAAAGTTCACAAATTGATCAGGTCATCAATTTCGTCAGCCCCCCGCCCCGCTCTAGGAAACAATAGCAAGCATTCGGAAGCCTCAAGGAAATAGCAACAAGCATCAAGAAGGCAACAATTGGTGCATGCTTGTTCTTGTGCCACAATCTGAGAATTTTGTACCAAAATTTGCCATGGAATTTAAGCATTGGTACTAAATTCTCCCTGCACCAAAATTTGCCATTCCAAATACCACACGTTCCAAACCCCCCCCCCCCCGGTGACGTACACACACGGGTGCCACCACCAGCACCCATAATGACAAGGAAGGCATCCCTGAGCACACATGCAGCTGCCCAGGCGTGCCACCATGGCTGCAGCTCATCGTATCCATATGCCACCGTGTCAGTAGGCTCTGGGGCTGGTTGTCCCCGCCGCTGCCTGTGTACAGGACGAGCTTCGGAAACGACCTTTCGACCACAACGAAGAGAACCCGGAGGGTATCCATCTTCCTGCCTTCCTTTGCTCTCATGCCACATGTCTTGTGGCGAGCAGGGGCTGGTGCTTGGACGAGCGGGGGCTGTCTGGACAAAGGGGTGGGGGCAGGGCACTCCTTCGGTGCGGTTGACCTCGTAGAACCTGGCACACCCCATACCTGGGGTGAGTGAGGCCCAGAGCAGCCCCCGCCTCCCCTACTGAATGACGCCACACAGCTGCTGGTCCCCCACCAACCGAGCTGCATCCCCAGCCTCTCCCATAGCTGCACCGCAACCCTCACAAACTACCCCCGGCGCCTGGTCCCGCTCCGACACCCCCTTGCAGTCCCCCTTGTCCTCCGGCACCTGCTGCGCCTCACTCACCGCCACCCACTGGCCCACATTCCAGTTCGTTGGGTTTGTGTGTGGGATGGAGAGGTGCGTTGCCACCAAGGCAAGGAGAGGTGCGTGTCCCAAGCCTTTTTTTCAGAGATGCGGTGGAGACTCAGTGTACACACTCGGAACTTCCAGGCCTTTGTCACCGACTCGCCGTGGTACAACCTGCACCCCCCGCCCCCCCTCCCCCCTCCCTGGGATTCGAACCGCGGATACCTGGACACTTTGCAAGCACACTAACGGCTGCATCACTGGGATTCTTCTGCCCCAAGGCTGGTGGATACTCGCCTGCTCCATGCAGCCTCTGCTGCGGGCAGGGGAAAGGGGTTGTTCGGCGCGCGAGGGAGGTTGGTGATGCAATCGCTCATAGTAACTGGCCAACCGCTGCGGGTAAATGTCAACCGCCGTCGTCGGTTGACTGCCACAACAGCGCAAAGCATCACGCGCCGTTGTCACCAGCCATTGCCCCAACTGTGACATTGTCGCCCATTTGACGGGGAATGTGCGCCTTCGCACCCTCCTTGGTTTTGGGTGTTTTGATACGTTCCGGAAGGGGCGAAGAGCCTGGCGCAGGGCCCACTCATACATGCTGCCCCTTTGCAGTGTTTAAGAAGCAGAAGACGGAGGAAGTGTTTGCACACCGTATGTGCCGCTGCATGGGCTTCGTCTCTATGGCGAAAAGGGTGTCATTGGGCGGCATCTGGGCCCTAGAACACACAACGCACTGCCCGTATCACAAACACTGTACCACGCACATGCAGCCGCAGTGTGGAGCAACGTGGCATTATGGCGTGTCATATTGTGGTGATGAATGTGGTCGTGGGCGCGGTCAGGGTCGGAGTCGTGTTGGGTTGTGCTGCGCTGGGCCGTGCCGTGCCGTAACGTGCGGTGCGGTGCGGTGCGGTGCGGTGTGGTGCGGTGTCCGTGTGGTGCTGTGGGGAAGGTGGGGTGTGTTCCTTGAAGGGTGATGGGGTATCGTGTAGAACACTGTTCGTGGGGGAATGGGTGGTGTTCCACAAAGACTGGTGGGGTATCGTATAGTACACCCGGTGTCGGTGCTGTGGGGGGAAGGCACATAGAGTACTGGTATACTGCGTATTACACCTGGTGTCCATGCTGTAGGGGAGGGGCAGGGGGTTCAATAAAGGCGGGTGGGGTATCGGTTAGCACACCGAGTGTCCAGTGCTGTGGGGGGGGGGGAGGGGTGGGGTACCGTGTGTGACACCCGGTGTCCGGAACCATAGGGGAGGGGGAAGGGGGTTCCATACAGGCGGTGGTGTATCATTTTGAACACCTGGTGTTCGGTGCTGTAGGGGAGGGGTGAAGGATTTCCACAAAGGCTGGTGCGGTACCGTGCCGTATACCCCGTGTCCAGTGCTGTGGGGGAGAGGGAGAGGGTATACCCCGTGTCCAGTGCTGTGGGGGAGAGACTGGACACGGGGGATACCCTCCCCCTCTCCCCCGGCCAAAACCCCTTGGCAACAGCCCCATTGGCAGCCAACAGGCAAAACCCTGTCCACAGCCCAGGATGAGGCTGTGGATAGGGTCGTGGATGGGCTGTGCAGAAGGCCTGTGGATGAGGCTGAGGCTTTGGCTGTGGGTTTACATTGTGGTATGTATGGGCTGTGGGTTTGGCTGTGGGTATGAGGCTGCAGATTGGTCTGCAGCTGCGAATGGGGTTTTGGGTTTTGACTGTGGCTGAGGCTGTGCCTGTGGTCGGGGCTCTGGATGTTGGTTTCGATGGGGCTTTCCAGGGGGCTGTGTTATAGGCTTTGGGTGATGGTATTGGTGATGGTGATGGGTGCCGGTGGCTGTGGCTGTAGCCGAGGCTATGGGTGCTAAAACACATCCCTCTCCCCCATGCTGTGGGGGAGAGGGGGAGGATGTTCCATAAAGACTGGTGGTGTACCGTGTGGTCAATCCGGTGTCCAGTGCTGTGGTGGAGGCGTGTGGGTGTGGGGTTGGTTGCTTGCAGGGTTGCCTCGATGAGGCGCCGGGAGCGGTCGCGACGGTGACATATGCCCCAGCCGCTGATGGCAATCGCCCACCATCACCGCTCACTGCTGTGTTTGCAGATGGAGTTGCCATGCGTCTGCCCATGGGAGTGCCTCCGCCGCCATCCATGCCCCCCGGGCCCCCTCCCGGGCCTCCGCCTGGGCCTCCCCCCGGACCTCCTCCAGGCATGCCTGCCTTCAACGCTGCCTTCCCACCGGCTCCGCAGTTCCCTCCCCCACCTCCGCAGTACCCACCGCACCCAGGTGCAGTCCCTTGCCCTGTGCTCCCCCGTTCGCTCCCACAATCCGCCGGTGCCCCGGATGCAGCAATGTTCGAATCGCAAGCATCGGGCACTTGGTTCGATTCCCAGTGAGGCTGTTGTGGACGAACGCGATGCGGCCGCCACAGGCCCCTCAGATGGTGACGACCGCAGTCCAGGGGAGGGAACTGCATGGGAACGCCGGATGTGTGTCCCAGGGAACGCCCAGGGCCGTAAGCTCAACGCCTTTGCGGTGAGTAGCGGTGGGTGCATGCTGCCCCCGTTTCCCCGCCGGTGAGTGCTGGCGAGCGCTTTGCCAATCGGAGCGCAATGCGGAGGACTTTGTGTTGGGAAAAGCGGGAAAAATGGGACGCGGAAACATGAGGGGACATTGGGAATTTCACTCAGTTCCCCCTCAGTTCCCCCTCATTTCCCCCTCATTTCCCCCCCATTTCCGAATGCCTTGTCCAAAGAACACTTCCGTTCGGACCGTATTTTTTTAGGATGTCAATTAATGACCGGGTTTGGGTGCCGAGTTAAATGGGTACCGGACGTGTCCGACGAACACTCGCGTTCGAACCGTTGTTTTTTTTTTTTTGAGGAGTTTTTGGTCCACTGGACACAACGGTGGGGGGGGGGGGTGCCCCAAAGCAGGGTTGGTGGCCTAATTGTGGACGTATCAACAAAAGCCTCGCATGCGTGCCCGTGTGTGGGGGTCGAAATCCGGAGTCCGACGTGTGGAGGAAGGTCCGAAAAGGGCTGCCGAAAGCCTAGTGCAACAGCGGTCGGGTGCCGGGGCAGTTGCTGGGGCTGGGGTTGGGGGGCGGGGGGGGCGTTGACTACCCCGCAGTCTCCCCTTTGCTCCCGCCACAAGGCAGTACACCACGCCCCTTCTGTGAGCCACGGGGCTTGGGGGAGTGGGGTTTGCGCCTTCTCGGATGTGCCTCGGACGGCGGACTCACAGGTGACGTATGCGAGCGTGGCGTCGGCATGCGTGCCTACCGCTGCCCGACAGCGCCAGATTCACTGGTGCCCTGGCACAGGCCACCAGCAAGTGCCCATATTTGGCGACAGAAAGGTGCTCACGGCTGACTGCGGCCACTGACGAGCCCGTTCTCTGTTTCATGGATTGCTCATGCGTTGCCCGCGCTCCGCATTGAACAGACGGGGGGAGCTGGGGGCTGGGGCAAAGTCTCAGGAACCAATCCTTGACCCCCGTCGCAGACATTCGGAGGCCCACACCCCGGGCGCTCACCAGAAACCTGGGACTCAGCCTTGAGGCGGGCCTGCCCTACCGCGTCTGCCGTCTCTCTTCTCTGTTGTATAGCACCAGAGCCCAAGCATGTGCGAGTTAAGGAGCCATCCCCTGAAGGTATGTCCCATGAGCAAGTCGCTGTTGGTACAGGGACAGGGGGGGGGGGGGGGGTTTAGCACAAGGCCTTGGTGGTGGGCTCTGTTAGCCTGTGGCGGCGCCTATTGGCCTCTCGCCTTTGAACCTTCTGCTATGACAAGCAGGCATCCGTACTACTGCGGGCATCCGCGCTGCCGTGGGCATCCCCCTGTCTGGGGGTGAATCCAGAATGCAACTTCTGCCCATGGCGTCCTCCCCTGACGGCCTGATCAGTGCCCGGTATGCGGTCATCACGAAGACCCCAGGCTGGAGGTGCTCACCACAACCAGCAACGTGAATGTCACACAAGGCCATGGGTGCTAGCCCACCAATGTGTGACTTGCTGGTAGTGTGTTGCAGTAATAGCTTCTGTGCTCTGCGCCATTCATGGCGAGCGCGTTGCAGAAATATCTTCGCTCAGAGTATTCGCGCTCTGTCCATGGCGGAGTATCTTCCTTGGGGGGGGGGGTTTGGCACAAGGCCTCGGTATCTTGGGGGGGGGGGCGAGGGGAGAAGACGGGGCAGGGGTGGTGGCAAGGGCAGGGGCACACAACCAGGGGCAGGAGCAGGGGCCGGCCGGGGCAGGGGCAGGAGCAGGGGCAGGGGGCAGGGGCAGAGGCAGAGACAGGGGCTTGGGCAGAGGCAGGGGCAGGGGCAGGGGTAGGGGCAGAGGCAGAGGCAGGGGCCGGGGCAGGGGCAGGGGCAGTGGCAGGGGTATGACAAGGGGCAAGGGGCAAGAAACGAGGAAAGGCAGGGAGGGCCCCATGCATAGTCTGTGCATAGCACCCGCCACTGCACAAACGACATATGTTGCAGGGTCATGGGCAATCGCAGGGGCCAAGGAAGCGGTAGCGCCGTCCGCTGGAGTAGTGGCAGGGGCAGGGGCAGGGGCCGACACTTCACCGTCTTGTGCAGTGCTGCAGCCGAATCTCCCTGAGAAGAAGGGCCCGTGCGGGCATATCCGCTTGTACCCGTCGACCCTGAAGCAGCAGATCATGGAGGAGCAAGTGATCTCCAAGACCAAGCAATCCTTCGTGGTCATGGAGGTCAACAAGCAGGCCTTGATGCACTTTGTGGTGTTCCCGAAGGTTCGTCCCGGGCCTACCGCCCGCTGCTTGTTCGACCCCCCCCCCCCCCCAGTGTGTTGAGAGACGTGGCAAGGGACGTGCGACCGCCGGCCCAGCGACCCGCACCGAGGGGGCTCCAGAGGGGGGGGGGGAGGGCATCCCCAGAGGGGAGTGCCATCCTTTTGGCTTCACCACTCCAACGCAACAAGGATAGGGATTCAGAGGGGGAGCGGCCAATCTTTGACGGGGCGGTCCGCATACATCTGACGTGCCCACCACACAATATGGTGGGGCTCACTTGGCGTGGTTGCCCACAGGGGAGCTCGACAATCCGCGTGCCCGAAGTCTGGCGCAGGGCTTTCTAGGGCATGTGAAACCCCCAAACCGTGGCGCCTTGGGGATCGACAAGTAGACACCAGCGCACCTGGCCCTCCAGCCGTGACGACTGGGCCCATGGCCTTGCCATCAGGGGCACATGCTCTCCGTTGAGACGAGATCTTCTCGAGAATACACTTCGACACATGGTCCGCCGGAATGCAAAAGATTGAAAAAGAGAAATCTCCACAACTGGCGCACCCTTCTTCGCCTCCATCCCCAGGGCTCATTTTAACAACTTGGCACCACTGGGGGAGGGGGTCCTGCACCCCACCCCCTAGACCCCCCCCTCCTAAAAGATTGGGCCAAATTTTCTTCCAGGCCTTGGGCGCCAATTAGTTGAGACGGAAAATTGTGTTCAGCACCTTCGGCGGCTCTAAAAACTCAGCGTCACTGGGGGGGGGGGTGGACTGTCACACAGCGCCCCCCCCCCCCCCCAGACCCCCTCTTAAAAGGAGCCCTGTCCATCCCCACGCTGTGTTACAGAGCTGGAGGGCTTCCCTTCTCGGGCGGTACCAACTTTGACCATTAGGTAGACTTGGGGACTAGACGCAATGCCCAAGGCAACACCAAATGAAGCATCGTTGATCATACCGTTGATCACTTTCAGCCACCACCACCACGACGTATGTTCGACCACGCTAGTTATCCGCCAAAGCGGCGGTTGTGAGTAAAACTGGCACATACGTGTTGCCGATGCCGCGTTCTCCACCCCAGGCGCGCTGGCGGCCCCTCCCTGTCACGGTGCTTGCCTTTCTGAAGGCACCGCTCCCCTGATGCCCCATCGTCTCCGCTGTTCAGGACCACATGTACGCGACCCAGACGCTGGACAAGAGCCACGTCCAAGTGATCCAGTCCCTCCTCAAGACCGCCGCGGAGATCACCGACAAGTTCAGCACTCTGTCGGCCTGCCGCGAATACCTGAAGCGAAACAAGAAGAAGTATGCCCAGGCTTTGCCGAGAGACGGGGGAAGGGGCTAAGTGTCCCGAGGAAGAGGCAGTAGATGGGTCTACGAGGCTCGCTACCAATGCAAAGCCCCCCCACCCCCCCTCCAGGTGCCTATTGCTCGGGACAGAGGTGCCCATCGTTCATGCAAAAGTACCTGTCGTTCGGGCATAGCCACCTCTCGTTCGGGGATGGGTACCTATTGTTTGGGGCGTAGGTCCCTATTGTTCGGGGCATGCCCCCCCCCCCCCACCCGGAGAAGGCGAGCCCGCAAAGCCGCATACAGGACAGAAAGATCATGGGTGTGATCGCCACGCTGTGAGTCCCCATTAAAAACCAAAAGGGGGGGGTCTCCCCCCCAAACCAATGAGACGATCGTGGGAAACAACGAACTTTGCCGTTGGGGAAATTTGATTGGGCCATTTTTGGCACACTTTTGGGTCCCAGACCCCCTCCCCCCCTCCCCCCTCCACTCAAAAGACGCCCTGCCCATCCCCCATGCGTGTCCCACGTCTCTTCCGCTGTGTGGGATGCGCCACGAAGCACGGTGTGGTCTTTACCAATCTATATTGATGTGCAGCAGGCCCGGGGAGGGGGAAAGAAGGTGTGCACGCGCGGCGGGGGGGGGGGGGGGGGCTGGAAAAGAGGCTCAGACGTCAGAGGCGTTATCTAAAGACAGCCCGTTGACGCGAAGATGGCTTGAACTTCCTCTCCCCCATGATACACACCTCAAAATGAACAGCGCGTCCTGGGGATGGTTTTGAGGTGCGTATGTCAGGGTACCCCCAGACCCCCTCCCAGACCATTTCGGGCTGCCTAACGTTTGAGCCCTGAAGGGGGGGGTTTGGAAATGGGGCTCACCCCCCCCCCCCCCCCCGCACAAACCAACCGGCCGGCAAGAGCAACCAGCCGGCAAGCGGCGGGTTGCTCTTTTCGGCCATGCCGGTAATGCATGGTGTCTTTATCTGACACTGATTGCTGATGTCTGACTGACAGCTACTGACTGTGATTGTCTGACTAATGTAGTCGGACATGATATTTTGTCTTTCAGTTTCAGACACAGTGTGTGTCTTGAGGTTTAACCAGGCTTGGCATAGAGAAGAAAGATGCATTTGTGCCTGACTGTGGAGTGCATTACCTCTGGTTTGCATTTGTCTGTTTTTTTTAATTTGCTCACCCCCCCCGCACAACCCCCCCCCCCCCCCGCCCCTGCCACTCCTCTTCGCTCCCTGCCATCTCCTCCCCATCCCGCACATTTCCTCCCGCCCCCGTTCCCCGCCACTCCCCTATTCTTGGTAGACTTTTACGCTTCTCAGAAGAGAATGGCACAGAGTGGGAGGCAGTGGGAGGGAGTTGGGGAGAGTGGGAGACAGGGGAGTGCCCCCCAGCGAGAGGGGGCCGAAGTGGGAGTGAGAGGGCAGGGAGCGGGAGGGACGCCAGGCCGTGGGCAGAGCCGCCGCACCGCAAAGTTGGCATCCACATCCACATCCTCCTTGCCGCTGACCTACGACCAAGGGGGGGGGGGTTCTTTGACACCGACTTTCCCCCGCACACCCGCTCGAAAGTGGTACAGGTCCGGGGGAGATGGTCGGTGTGTGCCCTGACCCCCTCCCCTGCGCACCTGCCAGGCCACGGACCCCCCGTCCCGAGACGGATGGTGCACCCCACGAGCGACCACCCCATCGTCTTTTTCACTGACGAATGGGCCGCTCCTCCCCCTGCCACAACCCCATGCACGGTCGCGGCGGGCAGCGTGCGGGGGCGTGGTCGTGGAGCAGGAGTCGCACGCGAGTTGGGACGGGTGTGGAGGCGAGGGGCTGGGGAGCGTGGGGTTGCGGCTGCTGGAGGCGGATAGGGGGGTCATGAAGGGGGGTGGGGACGCTTCTCTGGGGGTTGTGGAGGGGGGCCACCATGATGCGCCCCATAGGACCGCCACTCCTGCGGCGCGCCCTGCGACGCGCAATTTGGACATTGTACCCTTTGTGAACCGTACTTTTGAATGGGAGTGGCCATCGCAACATTTTTGTCTGTTTTGAGTGTTGTGCCTCGCTATTGTGCCCGTTGGACCGACTTCCTTCATCCAAAATCGAAGAAAATTGATGTGGTGCTAATTGCCCGGCAGCCAACTCCCCTCCCCCTGCGGGGCCTGCGGCGCGCAGGAAGCACCCCCCCCCCCCCCAGGGCGGTTTTAGAATAATTAAAAACCAAAAGGGGTCCCCCCCCCCCCCAAACCAATGAGACGATCGTGGGAAACAACGAACTTTACCGTTTGGAAAATTTGATTGCGCCATTTTTGGCACTTTTTTGGGTCCCAGACCCCCTCCCCCCCTCCCCCCTCCACTCAAAAGACGCCCTGCCCATCCCCCATGCGTGTCCCACGTCTCTTCTGCCACCGCTCCTGCCCTGGCCCTGAGGAGCACTGCATGCGTCTGTCGCTCAGGTTCAGCCCCAAGGCCCTGTGCCGCTGCTCCGTGTGCGGCAAAGAGGAGCACTGGCCCCACGCCGCCATCGACTGGCTGCGGCACAACGACTGGATGTTCGACTGCCAGACGTGCTCCCGGTCCGTCAAGTGGGCCCAAGTGTCCTCCGACAGCGGCTCGGAGGAGAGCGCCCGCTGGTCCGGGGAGGAGGAAGTGCGGATGCTGGAGCAGGCCTTTACGGGCAAAGGGGTCTGCTTCCATCTCCCGGAGCTCTGCCTCTCCAGCAAAGGGGGGGGGGTCAGTGTGGAGTTGAGGTCAGGGATGTATGTGCACTGCAGGAGGAGGGGGGGGTACCCCCCCCCCTCCTCCCTCCTCCCCTTCCAATGTTTGAGGCTGACAGCCAAAGTATTGCTTCGGCGCCAAGAGGATGTAAGCCTAAAAATTTTCGGCCCGCCTTCGGCGGGGGCCACAGGAAACCCCAAAGAGGAGGGGGGTCCCAGCCAACCCCCCCCCCCCCTTCAGACCCTTGAGGTTCAACCAGGTTTGGCATAGAGAATAAAGATGCACTTATGCCTGACTGTGGAGTGCATTACCTCTGGTTTGCATTTGTCTGTTTTTTAATTAGGTCACACCCCCCCTTCAGACCCCCCAGCCCCCCCTTCCCCCCCTTCTAATACATCCCTGGTTGAGGTACCTCATCAGGAGTGGTAAGACTTGTGGGTCTGGGCTGTTCCTGATGAGGGCCTATTGTTGGTGATCGGTGTGTCGGCCCCAAACATATACCCCCCCTTTGTCTACGTTGAAACGGAGACCCATGTGTGCCACCTGAACTGCATGCGGCCGCCAGGAGGTCTTTTAGGACCCGCGGTTCCCCTTTCATTTCGCTCACTGACCGCCCCCTTGAAGACGGCCCTGTGCCCCCAGTTGCCTTCTGGCTGCTGTCGGTTATCCTCCAACTGCCGTCGGTTCGCCCCCCGGGGCTGTCGGTTACCTTACAACCGCCAGGCTCAGTGTCACGGATGATGCCGAAGTTTTTTTTTGTTCTTTTGCTGTCAAAGACGGCCGTGCTATGCGTTGAGCCTCAGCCCTCAAAAAGAGCGAGGCGGTGGGGTACACCCTGGCCCCAGCCCTGGGGCACGGTAGCGTCCGGGTTGGCGTGGGCGCTCGTGGGTTTGGGGGCGCCCGTTGCCTTTGTTGCGTTTGCCGGGGTCTACTCGTGTTGGTTGTGCCAATCTCAGCACCGGCGACAAAGGGAGTGTTGTGGATTGGTGTGAGACCCTCGGACGCCGCTTGGGTAGAGGTCTTAAGGGCCCAAGGTAATGATGATGGTTTGCGGCCGTGTATGTCTGTTTGCTGTTGCGATGCAGCCGTTGGTTTCCATTACAAAGGACGCCAGTTTCCGGTATGCGTGCGAATCCCAGTCCCAGTCTTAGGAACAAGTACCATGACACTGGTGCGGGGCTGAGGGGGAGATCAGGGGCAAGGGCCAACGCACCGATGCGAGGGGTCAAGGTAGACATGGAGTGCCTGCGCAGTCACAAGGGAGGTCGGTCAGGTTTTCAGGGGCGGGCGGGGGGTTTGATAGAGCCCCCCAACATGGGTGGGGGGGGTTCGGGAAAAGGGCTCAACTGACAGGACCATCAATCAGTCATTATGAACTCTGGCGCCAAAGGCGCTGAAACTTTTTTTGAGCATTGGAAATGGTCTTTTTTTTTTTCCTTCTTTTTTTTTCCACTTTCCTAAACCCCCTCGCCGCGCTGATTCCAAATATCCCATTTTCATTTTCTGCCGAATGTTGGTCTGGGTCACCTCCGGGGCCCGGGAGTCAGTCTCAGTAGGATATTGGGGGGCCCCTCGATGGAGCCCTTTTTCGGGGGGTGCCCAGCCAGAGGTCTGAAACACCCCCCCCCCCCCCGGAGTTGAAAGTCCGCCCACCCCAACGGTGTCCTTTTTCTTGGCTCCTCAGGTCACGTTCCACGTTGGGTTTGAGGTTGTTCCCGACCTCCACCACCTGCAGCTGCACGTGCTGAGCACCGACTTCGTCTACATCAACGAACACAGTATGCCCCCTGCCTGACCCGCGTGGGAGTGGGTCCCCGGACAAGAGGCATGGGCCTCCTTTGTGCTGCTCTGGACGATGTGCGGCTGTGCACATGTCTTCTACTCCAAACCTCCTCTGGAAGGTCCCGTGGCGCAGCGCACATGACACGGAGGTCCCGAGTTCGAGTCCCTAATGGGGCATAAGTAGCATGAGCAACTGGACCTGTCTCTACTCCAGGTGCACTCAGTGACACAAGTGCTGGTTGTGAGGCACCCGGACGGAGTCTGCACGAAGCGGGCTCTGTGGATTGCTGTCTGCACAGTCATGACTACCTTTTGTCATGGTGTGGAATGGTGGCACGACGGCATACCATTTCACGTGTGCAGATGCTCCCAGAGCCAACAATGCCAAAAATAGGATCGGAACTGCTGCTCTTTATCAACACTTTCACAACACTGTGGGTCGGTCGTACCTACATGTGCACCTTTTGTTGCTTGTCATGGCGTGGAATGGAATGATGGCTTGGCATGCGTTTTGGGCAGGGGCGTCCTTAAGGGACGAGATTTTTTTTTTTTTGCTAAGGACAGCCCTTAAGGACCACCCCAAGGGACCACCAACCGCCAACCGCCAACTCCCATCAACTGCCAACCGCCACCAACCGCCAACCACCAACCGCCACCAACCGCCAGCCACCAACCGCCGCCAACCGCCAGCGGCGACCAACCGCCAGCTGCCAACCACTGCCAACCGCCTCCAACCACCAACCGCCAGCCACCAACCGCCGCCAACCACCACCAACCGCCACCAACCGCCAGTCGCCAACTGCCAACCGCCAACCGCTGCCAACCGCCAACCGCCAACTGCCACCAACCATGGTTGAGCACATGGAGTGCCCGCGGGCTTTTTGGGAAACCGAAACACTTTTTTTTTTTTTTTCTTTTTTTTCCCGTTAAGGACACCCCTGGTTTTGGGCCATGCCTTTGGCATTGCAAGTAAAACTAGGCAGCTCGGCGCTAGGGTGACCCCCGAGCCGCGAGGGACTGACTGACAGGGATGGTTCGCCGGTGCGTGGAGTCTGCCCGGGTATTCTACCTCCACCTCCGCCGAACCTCCTTCGTCCTTCCTTTTGCACGCACGAAGTGTGGGGGGTGGCGGATGCCCCGTGCTCCGTAGGGCGGCTGTCCCGTCTCCGAACGGCGAGCTCGCCGCGGTCTCATCCCACGCTCCACGCGCCTGTGCGCTGCATCACGCGTCTCTGTATGTTCCTCGCTGGAGGACGTCGCATTGTGTCGACAGTGCGCCGTGGGGCTTCACGTCTGCCTGTCCGCCGTACATGCGTCTCGCAGTGCTGGAAGCCCTCCCCCCCCTCCCCGAGGCCTTGTGCCAAGCCCCCCCCCCCCCCCACACAAACCCCCGCCCGTACCCCACAGAGCCCGCACGCGCCCGCCGGCACACACCCTCCCAGAGCCGCCCTACCCGAACCCCCCCCCTGCGGCCCCCCACCCGTTGACAACGGCCCTCCTTTTGTCGCCCTCTCGGCCAGAAAGATGCCCCCGTTGTCCCCTGCCTGGTTGGTTCATCCTGCATTGGGGGGTGCCCAGATTTGTGGCCCCTGCCGGTAGGGTCCGCCTCGCTTCAATTTCAGCATCGCGCGCGCACCGTGCCCAGTGCTCCCCACAAGAAAGCGAGGAACACGCGACGCACCTTGGGACCCGCTGCCGATTTTATGTCGGCGTGCAAAATCCACCGTGGAAACGTCGCTCCGGGGGCCCGTGGGGGCCCGGTCCCCCACTGCGAGTCCCCAACCTGCCCACCACGAGAACCAGTCGGGCAACGAATACCATTCCTTCTCCGGCCCCAGTTTTATTGCGTGGGCAAACCGTCCCGACCCCCCCCCCCCCCCTCCCCCGTTGACACAAGCAGAACACGTTCGGACCCACAGGGGGTCAGAATGTGCAAAGGGCGGGAGGCCAATAGGCGCCGCCAGAGGCAAACAAACCAACACCATGGCCTCGTGCCAACCCCCCCTCCCCCCCGAGCGCGCACCTGCACTACTGCGCCGGACGCATTTCAAAGAGCACGGCATTCAGAATGGGCATTCGCGGCTTTCCCATTCGTCCGGGCCCGGCCCCTGGCGATCGGCAGTCGTCAGGCCGGAATGCAGGATGCCGGCAAAATGGTGTGGGGTATGCACGCGGGATCTGTGGAGGAGGATATACAACGGCCGCATCCCTCGGTGGTCCCAACCCTCCGCAGATTTTCTGGCATTTTAAACTTTGTCCATTTCCCATTTTTCCCATTTCAGACCGGGTCTGGGCAGAGTACCCATATTGATGACGTGCATTTCTCCCAACGGGCTACATTTTGCAGGGGCAAACGGGTCGCACCAGCCTTGGGTACACTGTGTTGGCCCGTGTGGAAGTAGGCGGCGGTCGAGAAGTGCAAAAACAAAACAGTCACCCACGTTCACCCAAGGCAGGGGTTTTTTAGGGGACAAGTTTTTTTGTTTTTAATTAAAAGAACATGGTCTTGGCCTGGTAGCACTTTGTCTCCAACCGCCGTCGGTTACTCTCCAACCGCCGTCGTTTACTCTCCAACCGCTGTCGGTTACCCTCCATCCGCCGTCAGTTACCCTCCAACCGCTGTCGGTTGCACTCAACCGCCGTCGGTTACCTTCCCACCGCCGTCGGTTACCCCTTAAGTGCCATCGGTTGGAGCTGTGCAGATTTTGCTGACTACCGGACACACCAGCTTTTTTTTTTCTAGAAAAAACCCCCTGACACAAGGACCGGGTCTCATTCGAATTGAACATGAACGGCCATTTGTGAGGGGTATTTGGGGGTCGGGAGTGCACCAGCGAATGAGGGCAACAACGCGCTTACAGTAGTGATCTGCCTTCATCGGCCAATGGACGACTTCTGAGACCCCGGCTGGACGCAGGGTGGTCTTTGAGGACGGGCACGGTTGTGTTTGTTTCCGTTTTTGAAGTGAGGACCGCCCCCCGAGGGACGCTGTATTTGCCGTTCAAGGGTCCTTGCTTCCCCGCCATCGGTTACCCTCCAACCGTCGAGATGGGGTTCGGCGGACGCCAGCCGTTGTGTTGGTTTGCTCTTTTGGGGCCGCATGGTTTGGTGCATACCCCAGACCTTCCGCACCGCTGCCAGTAGCTGCCCCAGAGCGTGCCCACAACGGGGTTATGCTTCGAGTTCGGCCTACGGGACTGGGGGGAGGGAATGGGTGGGTATGAGGGCGAAAAAGGGTTTGTGTACCTAAATCAGGCCTCTCATTTTTGGCTCTTTATTCAGAATTTCATTTTTTTCCGGCAGAAAAATTTTTGTGGTTTTGGGTGGGTGGGCGGTTTGGCCTGAGGGGGTGGGTCTGCCAGATCATCCCCTCCCCCCCCCTCGTGGATAAGCACATCCGTGGCCCACAACCGCCAGTGACCAAGACTGCACTCACGACTACCAGTGACTGCCTGCACCACCTGCCCCTGCTCGTGCAGAGGAATGGAACCGCTGGACGACCGAGTGGTCCCTGATCCACCCGACGCAATTGACGCAGATGCTCGCCGCTGGGTTTCCAATGTCCTTCACCGTGGAGGAGATTGATGCCAAGCGCAGGGATACGCAGATTGCTTGTCACAACTGCAAGGAACCCTTCGACGAGGTCTGAGTGGCGCTGCCATGGACCCCCCCGTGTCGGCCCGTTGTTTCTCTCCTTGCCCTTGCCCTTGCCCTGCCATGCGTGCCCACCCACCTCTCTGCATCACATGATGTCAGCAAGTGTGTAGAGGCCCACGGTCTCTGATGTCGTGTCGACAAGTGCCAACGCCTGCCAACCTTCTTCAATGTGGTGTCGGCAATCTTCATTAAGAGGCACCAAACGTCAGAATGTGGACGTGCTAACAAGTGCCAGCAAGTGTGGACGCCACGGAAAGGATTGGTGGCAATTTCCAGCGATTGACCTTCTCCGATGCCTTGTTCAATAGCTGCAATGTTGGTTTCTTGTTTCGGCAGTAGGGACCCTTGTGGTTTTCCGTGCTTTCTTCCTGCATATTTCCTCTGGTGGTATGGGGGTGTGTGGGATGGTATGGAGGGGTGTGGAGGGGCGTGGGGTGTGGTATGGATGTGCATGGCGCTCTCCCACGGTGTGCTGTGGCCTGTTCAGGTGTCCCAAGTCAAGGCACACGTCCTCACTGGGGACTGTCCTGGCAAAGGCCCCGGGAAGGCCAAGAAGAAGACCAAGGCAGCCGTGCCCCCGCCCACGTCGAAACCGTCCACCACTGAGACCAAAATCGTGTATGAGAAAGCGGCAGCGAAAAAGGACTTCAAGGAGGAAGAGGTGTGTGCTGGCGCGGGGCCCCACTGGATTGGGCCAGTGGACCAAAAGTACCACCAAAACGCCGTCGAGGGGGGGGGGGGGGGCATCCTCTATGCACCACGAGCTGCGGATGGCCTTGGAGGGCACAGCAGGGCTTCTTTAGAATAATTAAAAACCAAGGGGGGGGCCTCCCCCAAAACCCCCTCCCCCCCCCCCGACCAAAGTGACCATCGTGGGAAAAAACGAAATTTACAATAGGGAAAATCTGGTCAAGGCCATTTTTGGTACACCAAGTTTTGGGTCCAAAACCCCCTCCCCCCCCCCCCCCCTGCTCAAAAGTCTCAAAAGTCCTCTGGTTTGCATTTGTCTGTTTTTTAATTAGGTCACACCCCCCTGCTCAAAAGAAGCCCTGGGGCACAGCCACGTGCTGGGGTCAGGCTATTGCTTGGAGTGGCGGCCACCCCACCCCCCGACAGGGGTTGTATGGGTCAAGAGTCCAGAAAAAAGCTTGTGTACCTACCATCGGCCTCAACTTTCTGTCCTCTTTGGTAAACGTCGTTTTTCCCCTGAGGAAAATTTTTCTGATGTTGGTGGGTGGGTGGGTGGGTGGGTGGGTCGGCACCCGCTTGCCAGGGCCTCCGACAACCCCCATTTCAGACCTGACAGTCCCACTGGAAAGTCAAGTTTCAGACCTAAAAGTCCACCGGGAAGTCCCCGGGAAGTAGGTTTCTGACCTGATTTACAATTTTCCCTCCCCCCCCTCCCCCGGGGTCCGGCAGCAATCGCTTAGCTGGGGTACTGGTGACCCTGATGTCTGAATTCGCGAGTCGATATGTGTCAACATGCCTGTGTCATGACGAACAGATCTTATCAAAATGTGTCATGCCACCCCCCCATTTCCGCCGCTGGGGTGCCTGACGCCACCCCCCCCCCCCCCAATCCCCAATCCTACCACACAAGCAGCGACGGGTTGTTACAATTCGGCAAGGCGGCAAAGGTGCCGCAGACATTTTGGGGGCCACGAAGTGGCCTCCAAAATTTTTGGAAAAAACTTTCAGCCCCACACTATGCGCTGGAAGACGACCAGGACGGTGCAGTGGTTATTTTCAGGTGTAGATGTTGGTGCCCCCACCCCCCCCCCCCCCCGAGGGGCCCCACCAGGAGGCCCCCCCCCCCCCCCCCCGGACGCCTTTGGCTACCACAACCCCGTTGGCGTCGGCAGGAACGCCCCTATGTGTCATGCAGCCTTTGTCAACGTGCCATGGCAAACAGATTTTGTCCCCGTGTGTCCTCCCAAACGGAGTTTACATGTGCCATGCCCAACAGAGTTTGGTCCTTCAATGCTGACAAATATTGCCAAATGTTGGCCAGCCCCCCTTTGTGTGGGTCAACAAATATGCGACCCACTTTTGGCATAGCAACACGTTTGACAGAAGCCTTGGGCCTTGTTTGTCAACATCTGAAAGCCTGTGTCGCATGGTCTCACAATGCGCAGTGGGTGTTCAGGAGCCGGGCCTTCACAATCCCAGAGTGCGGGGGCTATGTCCCTACTGTCCATTGCCGCCGAGCTCACCGACGGCGTCTGGCGGCTCTCCACCGCCACATCACGGCGCACCGATGGATGTAGGCAGGTTCCGAACGGCAGCTGCTGGTTTGGGGACGGCGGTTGGCAGTGGTTGTCTGAGTCGCCGTAAACACGCGGGTGCTTTTGGGCTTCATTGGAGGCCTCCGCTGAGTTGAATGGCATAGCCCCTGACCCGCCCTCCGCCTGTTGATTGGGGGGCGGGGCGAGGGAAGTCAGGGTTTCAGCTCCGGGGGGGGGGGGTCGATAGAGCCCCCCAACATTTGGGGGGGGATTCGGGAAAAGGCTCAATTGACAGGACCAGTAATCAGTCATCATGAACTCTGGCGCCACAGGTGCGGAATATGTTTTTGAGCCATGAAAATGGTCAATTTTCTTTTTTACCAAATACATGGCGAGTGATGACTTTTCTGAACCCCCTTGACGCGCTGATTCCAAAAATCCCATTTTTCATTTTTTGCCGAATTTTCGGTTCGGGTCACCTCCGGGGCCGGCGGGTCAGTCTCGGTTGGATTTTTTGGGGGCCCGTTCTAGCCACCGGGCTATATCAACCCCCCTCCCCCAGGAGTTGAAAACCCGCCCACCCCTGACCCGTCTTGTTTGGTCAGGAGAAGCTGAAGCCGCGCAGGCAATGGGAGCCCTTAGTCAAGCCTCCTCTCAAGCTCAAGAACAATGGGAACGTGGAGGCACTGAAGTCCCTGTACCTGAAGTGGTGGGACTACTACTACAATTCGAAGGCGCGCAAAGAGGCCCCCGCGCAGCAGGAGGCCGTGAAGAAGATCAAGGAGCTGGCAGCCCATCCTCTGATGTCAGAGCAGGTGGGCTTGCTGATTGGTGCCCTGTGCCACCGCGTCGTAGTCCTGCACGGTGCTGTGGGGGGGAAAACGGAGGGATGTTGGGGATTGTGAGGCGTTGGAGAGGGTTGGCGTTGTAGAGAGCTGTTGAGGCTTGGACAGGGTTGGGGTTGGGGATGTTGTGGAGGGTTGTGGAGGGTTGGGGAGCGTTGTGTGAGGGACCTCGGAAACCCTAGACAGGTTTGTCGTCATCCTCCTGCTCCTGCCCCTTGCCCTGCCCCTTGCCGCCCTGCCCCTGCCTCTGCCACTGCCCCTGCCCCTGCCCCTGCCCCTGCCCCTGTCCCTGCCCCTGTCCCTGCCTCTCCTCCTGCTCTCGCTTCCGCAGGTGTTGATCCAGATGAAAGTGGCCCAAGCAAACATCAAACGCAAGTATTTCACGGCCGAAGGCAAGACAGTGCAATGAGACGAGGCTGCTGCATGAATTTCAGAGCAGCATTTAAGTTTAGTCAACCGGGTGGAGTCCGGGGGGTTGAGGTAGGGGTGCAGGGGTGGCGCGGCCTGGGGGCTCTGAGTGTGAGCCGGGGGGGCGGGGGTGTTGCCAGCTGTCGATTGCTGCAAACACCGTAGAAGACCGAAGCCGAAGCCGAGGCGGTGGGGGGCAGCGAAATGGCACATGCCGTCGTTACCAGGACGGTGAAGTGTTGTTGGCGGGTGTTCCCCACCGCTCATCACGTGATGGTCCCCACGTGATGCTCATCGTCAGCGGTGCGATGGAGTCCCAACGCGTTGTGTGCGTGTTGGGGGGAGGGGCAGGTCGAGGCAGAAGAGGTTGTGCGGGCCGAAGGCGACACATAGGAACCACTGGTTCCTCCACCCCAGCCCCCATCCCGCAGAATGTCAGCGCACATTGCATGAATTTGGCATCGCTGTGATTTGACACCAGATGCACAGGCCGATATCTTTAGATTGCTCGTATGGCCTATCTCCCCCCCCCCTCGCCCACGACCATGTGCTGGGGATTGAGGTGTTTATAATTACTCACGAGGACTGTCTGCATCTCTCTTCAAAACCAGTCACCGTGTCGCCAGGCACAACCACCGCAGCATCCCAACCCGCCCTCTTGACCCTGGAGGCTCTATGGGAGGCTCAGGCACCTTCTGCGAAGATGTGGTCCATTTTGTACTGTCATACTGTGCACGGGAATGGGGGGCACAAGGGCCTGGAAACACCGTCGCAGCCACCCCCAGTACCAGCTCCTCTATTGGATGGAGGCACTTGAAACCCCCGGAGTTGGTGGGGGAACAGGCGTAGACGCTAGAAGTGGGCAGGGTCCGCTCCCCTGCCCGCGCGCACGCGCTTCATATGCCGTCGTTACTAGGCCGGTTGTTGGTTCACCTGATGCCAGGACAATGCTCCGGGTGCTTGCCTGGGCCTCCGCCGGTCGACCGGGCAGTTCACCGCCACCTCCCCCTTCACCTGCTCCCTGTGCGCATCGTCCAGTCGTAGCGCAGTGCTATGGCCTCCCTCACCCATGTTCAAGCGACTCAACGCCTGGGCACTGTGACCGAGCCCCTCATGACCCAACCTGCCCCCCTCCTCCCGCCCCCATCTCCTTTTGTAAAAGAGGCCGCAGGCTCGGGGGGTGGTGGCGGTGTTGTTGGAGTGCAAAAGAGTGACTTTTATGGAACGCTCGCCTCGCGAGTCCCCGACGGGGGTTGGGGGGGGGGTGGGGGCTAAGGACTGTTGATCGGTGCAGTCAGCACGACGGCGGTTGGTGATTGACCGGTGGCGGTTAGGGGGTGGCAGTGGGCAAGCGGCGGGTCCATGCCGGCCTCTCCCTCGCCGTCCCGCTTCATCGCCCCCTCTGGACGCCCCTCGCCTCTTCTCCACCCTCCTCAAGTGTTAGGGCTGCTGCCCCGGTGGCCCCTTCAGCAGCGGCGAAACTGTTTCAGGCACGTGTCCCGCGGGGCGATCGAGGCCTTTGGTAGCGTCCCAAGTATGACTGCCGGTTTGGAGGGTGTGGGGCCGGGCCCTGGGGGAGTGGGGGGCTGGCCCTGTGGTACGCAACGCCCATCATTAGCGGTGGTGGAGAGCACCCTCACGGCCCTGGGGTTGGGGTATCCGGAAGGCGGGCGGGGGGCGGTCAGAGGGGAATGGACACTGGAGGGGCGCCAGCACTGCCCCCCGGCTGGTCAACGCCGACAACGTCACATGAATGCTACCCATCGGCTTTTGTGGAACCCCGGCGCCCCCCCCCGACAGCACTGCGGACTGTGTGTACTACGCGGTACCCACCACCGCTATGGAACATGAAGCCCCCCCCCCTCGCCCCCCACAGCCCAGAGCACCGGGCACACACAACCTCTCCACGGCGCCCACACTCGCACACACAGGCACTATGACGATGTCTGCTACGGTGCGGTCCATGGGGGCTGTCCCGGTCCGCTCAGCCTTGGAATGGGACAGCCAGGGTCTGGGAAGAGGGGAAGAGTGCCGCACAGGGACGGATGTGCTGGCCCGCAGCCCCCCGCCTGTGGGAATGCCATGCACGCAGTGCGAAGTTTTGGATGTCGACAAATACTCGAACCCTAGTTTCGGCCCCTTTTCACAAGTTTTTGGTTCCGTACCAGGGTTTTTTTTTAGCTTCCTAAGCATTTAGGATGTGGCATATTTGAATTGTCAAGGTGCACCATGCAAGACAAGAGATGGAAAGCATTGAAGGAAATCATGTTTGAAAGCTTTGAGGATGCTCGCCAAGATCAGCTCCTAAAACACAAATGGCAAGGTACAATTACACTTTGATGAACCTATGCATGTGTAGATGCGTAGTTCTGCATGTGGATGTTTGGCGCCCTTGAAGGCCCTTGAAGGCATTTTCATTGTTCTCATGTGGGCTTTGCTGCTTCGCCATGCTACTAGACAGGTGACAGGTATTCTTGGGTGAGTATCCCAGCCTCTGCGTGCGCAGTGCAAGAACTTGGCCTGCGCGAGGCCCTGGCCCAACCCAACCCAACCTCCCCCCCACTGCCTTGCCCCCAAGTGGGGCAGCCCCGACGCAAAAGCCCGGGAGGAGGGGGGTTTGGGGCATTCTCCACCAGCAAGTGATCAGTCACCCGACAGGCTATGCAGGGCGCAAACTGACCCAAGGACTGACTGCCAACCGACGCAGCCGGGCCCCCGAACGTTGTCGCTGAACCGCCAACCACTGCCGGACATGTGCCGACCCGATGCCTCCTCACGGCCCCTCCCCCCCCTGGCCTTGCCTCCGTCCACATTTAGCCTCACACCTCCGGGACATCAGGTCTCTCTTGAGGCACTGGCTCAGGGGTCACAGACAGTCAGTCCCCTGTTACTTCCTCCACCGCGCAGGTACAGGTACATGGGGTGCTCTCCATCACAAGTGAGCTGCATCTACATACTTTGACCCAGTATAAGCGTGCCCCACACCCAGCCGCAGCCGCACACAGGGGTGTCACACGAGGGACAGATGCCGGCACCAGCACCAGCACCAGCACCAGCACCAGCAGTAGCAGACCAGGCCACGGGGGTGGCCATGTTATTCCATGGGAAACCCCCTCTTGAACCTTGAACCTCCCTGTCCAGCTGCCCCTCCCCCCCTCTGGGGTTGTGGTAGGTGGCTGTGTCTAACGAGGCTAGCCTACCAACACCTTCGCTGAGCTCACCTCAGTGAGGTCACCCCCCCCCCCAAAAAAAACGCGCTGGAGCCCCAAAGCGGTGCACAAAAGGCTGTTGGAATGCCTGTGGGGTGGTGGTCATTTGACTGCAGGCAGTACAGTAAAGGACTAACCCTGACCCTGATTCAGGCTTCTGCACTCCATGGTGACTGAGCCCTGCGGTTCGAGAACACACATGCCTTATGGCCGTCTTCTCTGTGTTGCATCTGTGTTTTTTGTCCCAACGGGCCAGCATTAGACGTGGGATCAGGATGGTGTCTGCTGCCCTACATGAGTTGGAGTGATGTGCAGCGGGGGCTAATACAGTGGGTGCGGTCCGATAGGCGTCAGATGTGGACCAGGGCTGCACTTCAACTCCCATTCTCCAGGGCAGCGATGGCTACACTCTCATCCGCCCCTGCCCCTCGAGGCAGCTACATCTTGCTTATGGGGGCCAGAGGGGCCCGACGGGGGTGACCAGTCGAACCAGGGGGGGTACACCAGGTCTAGGCATGCGTGCACTCCGGGAGGGTTGCTGCGGGCGGGGCAGGGCACACCCGAGTTGCGGTCAGGGGAAGGGTTGGAGACCCCCCCTGCCCGCATGGAGGTAGTACCCGGGACTTGGGCTGGGGGGGGGGCTCTGCTGCTGTGTGAACCGCGCTCTCTGGCTCGCCTCCCGTCTGTCGCGGCTAAGAGGAGGCGTGCTCCTATACACGGTGACCATGGCCCGCTCGCCATCCGCCTGCCGCTGTGGAGGCGCGGTTGCTCCGTGGACACGCCCTACTGGACCACGGGACCATGCGCTGTCCTGTGGCAGAGCGGCGGGGTGTGTGCCAGGGCAAGGGAGCATGGGTCGGTGCCTGGGCCTAGAGGGCCCAGCGTAACATTCTTGGGAGCGCTGCAACAAGTGAGGGAGCATGGGCGGGGGTAGGCACGAAGGGCCACCGCGTTCACCATCGCTGGCTGTCGAGCGAGCTCTGCCAGATGGCTGGCTGTTGAGCTTCCGCTGGTTGAAAGGTCATGCAAAGGGGGTCAAATGCAGTGAGATATTATGTACCCTTAAAGAGGACGCGATATTTGGAGTGAAAAAGTTAACGTGGTTACAATTCGGTGAGGAGCTGGAATTTCACCTGCCTATTTCATGATTTGTAGAAGTTATTGTGGCAGAAGTATGATGGCTGGAGGTTCTGGATAGCCTTTTGGGAAAACAAAATGTTCCATGGAGGGGTCATATCTTGACAGAACTCGTTTCAAAATTTGGGGGCTGAACTTCCTGACCAACACTTCCCGGGCTGACTGAAACTCGACTATGGGGGCATTGCATCTTAGCGCATTTGACATTCCCCGTGTAAGACGGTACTATTTTCCCCTGTCAGGATGGAATGGCCATCTGCTTCAAAGTTTTCTTCTCAATTTCAGTGTTCTGCTCATGTATCCTTTGCTTCCTCTGTGACTTTCCCTCCCCTTCAACCCCCCCCCCCCGGTTTTTTCTAGGTTGGCGCATGTCCATGGTTGTGAGCTGACAGGCCTGCTGACTTGAGCCCATATGCATTTATTTCTGGGGCTTACACTACCGTGCCATTCTATGACCATTTCAAACGGTCTAAGACAGCCCTGTTTAAGGGTTTCAGCAACGCCATTCAGGCCTTTTGTTTTAAAGAGTACCCACGGGTCGTTCAAGCCAATCCACCTGCACAAAGGAGCATGTTTGTTTAGCACCGTGGTCAGTGAATGGAGGGTCTCTTGGGCAGAACTCATCGTTCAGCAAGAAGGCTCTCGTGGGCACTCGTGGGCGTGTTCTGTGGTGGCAAACTACTTTGCCTACAGCCCATGTTAAATCTAGCCGCAAGCATGCCTGATAGAATTTCATCCGCTTGAAATAACATCAAGCATCCTCATTTGCACCCTCCAAACGCAATGCACTGCATGGTCATTGAAATGACTGGCATTGTGAAGAACAGTTTATTTTCTGATCAAGAATGCAAACATTCTCAATTGCTTTGGGACAAACCGAACAGGCACACACAATGACGTCCCTTTGAAAAATATTCCCCACATCATGAAAGAGCCACAGTTCCAGCATCAATTGCACCACCAGTAGTTGAACAGACAAAAACATCTGACTCTTTTTCTTTTTGGTGTTAGCCGCAAAAAGTGCTCAACAACAAGCTCATCATGTTGCTAAGCCTCAACAATGTTAGGCAAAAAGGGATCAACTTGCACCGATGCCATTTTATCAAAGAGGGGGGGGGGGGGGGGGCTGTAGTGTGGCATATGCAAAATAATATCAAGCACAAAACATTATTCAGCGGTAATGATATCCCTGATGCCAATGGAGCGGGGGGTTATTTGGTCTACTGTGTGGACCCACAACAAAAGGAGGTGGCTGTGGGTGGTAGTGTGGGCTTGCACGTTTCCATTGTCCACATGCCAGCCATTTGGGAGCAAAAAAAAATGGGGCTTCTTCCGACTGAGTAAGGTGGCTCATTCAAACCGGCATTCACTGACCTCAGAAAACCTTGCTGCCTTTGAACACAGTATCCAAAAATGAGAGGGCAGAGCACAGACACTCTAATTCCAGTCCTAACATGTGTAAGATTTTGATCCCCATACTGACATTGACCGAAGTACTGTTTAGGTAGTACTCAGTTCACAATATGCCCTTGATTTTGGGCTGCATTGGCATATCACACACGCATATATCAAGTGCAATACACAACACAGGATTCCACACCAAATCTACTCTCACCTCACTGTGATCTCGCATATTTATTCTGCACATCTCAGAATGCACAGAAGCATACACGATCACTCACACATCCTGCAGTACTCACACGGACATGTGCACACCCCTGCCAAAGACACGCCCTAGCAGCAAAACTGGGGGCATCAGGTCTGCCCTGCAGTGGTAGTGGCAGGAGGACTGTCCAAGCCTCATGCTGTTGCACACTCTTCTGCTTTTGAGTTGCATTACATTTCTTATGGGTAGCAGCTCTCCCTTGAGCCTCCTCAGGCTGTTCCACAGGAGCATCCTTAGATGTGCCATCCTGCAAAACTGCAGGGGAGGGGGGTGGATTATATAACGCTCAAGGGGGTATCACCATCGATCCGGTGCAACATCAAAGCCTCACAGCACGAAGCCTTTCCCCATGATGGGAGCTGGGGGTGACGCAGTGCAGAAGGAAAGAGATGTCCGTGATTCGCTCTGGATTTATCTGAAGGACGACAAAAATAAGCTTACACTCCCACCTTTAGGGGTGGTGGGTTGAGGAAACCAGTCAATATGACCAAGGACTGGTTTGACACAGCACATCAGGAGGGCTACTCATGAAGTCTAGAAACAGTGAATTGTTGCTTGAAAACTTCGATTGGTATTTTTTGCCGAATTCCCACTGAAGGGAGCATGCCTCAAATGAGATATGCTGGGGAAGACACACTATCCCACATGGAGGACCTCATGGGGTCATCAGGGTAGCACTCAGGCACAGCAGGCGAGACTGGTTAAAGGCCTCCCATAGTTTCAGATACCCGGAGACTGTTGGCAGTGGTGGAGCTCCAGCCCGCCGGCCCATTGACAGGGTCAGGCTACCAAGGCTCCAAGGATCTTGCTTCAAGGGCATTGGCTGGTGCAGCTCAGTTGCTGTTGACCCAGTGACCACATGGCATACTCTGTGTCACCAACAGCTCACTGCATAGCTATTCTGGTCACACCATACCATACCCCAGGTTTCTGCTGTACCTTGCTTCCCTGGAGTTTGGCAATTATTGGCATGGCCTGTTAAAAGGTGGTTTCAGATCTGAGCCTTTGCTGCAGAAAATTGTTTGTGAAACAGCAATAATGCAATGGTCTCCAGGTGATTTTCACAAAGAATTGCAGATGGGCACTATAGAAATCATGGGGTTCATGAAGCGGGCCCCTTTCCAATTTGGGGGGTCCCATCCTCAACTGGAAACTTTGGCAAGCCGCAGGGCTGAAGAGACTGGGCATGATTGTGGATTCAAATCCGACTCTCATGGGCACTGCAAGACGTGCAGTCTTCAACAGAGGGTGATAATGTTGCTGAGATGGGCTCTCTGTCATTTTGAATTACCAATTTGAGACATTAGAAACAAACAATAATCAATAACAATACCAAGGCCAATTTGTTTGACATTGAAACAGCAAAATGTGAAGCGCTTCATATCCTTCTTTGAGCCGTCCATTTATATGGCATAGCATGCATTGTCCTCTTCCCTGCATTTGGACAGTCTTGCCACCCTCTTTCATGCTGTTGCTTTCCCTTGCATCCTGTGCGCTAGTACGC
>OZ038393.1:11708443-11892178 GCA_964036045.1 Eutreptiella sp. 'Long Island Sound 2002'
CCCCCCCCCCCAGCCCCCAAGCCCCCTGCACCGGTGCAGGGCCCCATGCCTGCCCGCATACCACGGGGTCCATGTCGAACCACTCCAGCGCCACACGTCCCTCGACGGAGGAGACAGCGTAGCCTTCGCCATCGGGGAGGCACCGAATGCATCGCGTTTGGTGCCGCAGCGCCGACTCCTGCAGAGACCAGGGCAATGGGAGGAACGGGGGCTCCGGCTCCGCCACGGACTCCGAGGCTGGCATTGCCTCCATCTCAATGACTGGCCATGCCTCTGTCTGTGCGCGCACCCCTGCCTCTGCCTCTGCCTCTGCGTCTGCCCCTCTGTCCCTCTGCGTCTTTGCCTCTGTGTCTGCCTCTACCTCTGCCTGTGCCTCGGCCTCTACGTCTATCTCCGCGTCTACCTCTGCATTCGGGTATGCCTCGAGTTCGGCCTTCACATCTCCTCTGCCCTGCCCTCTGCTTCGGCCTCTGCGTCTCTGTCTCTACATTTACGTATGGCTTTGCCTGCACTTCTTCTTCTGCCTCTGCCTCTCGGCCCCTGCCCCTGCCTCCACCTCTGCCTTGGCCTCCCTCCTCCTCTGCCTCTGCGTCTCTGCGTCCACCTTGGCCTCTACCACTGCCCATGGCTCTTCCCAAGTGTCTTCCTCTTCTGCCTCTGACGCCTCTTGCGCAGCGCAGGGTACGGGTAGTGTGCGAGATTGCAAACTGTCGAGAACTGCGTTTGGGAAGGAAGACATTTTGCATGTTCATCTGTTGATGGCATTCACCGAATAGTCGAGTCCTACCCCCCCCCTCCCTTGCGGAAGCCCGGCCGCGGTCCCAGAAGTCAGGCCAAAACGGCGGTTCAACGCCCACCCCGTGCTTAGACAAGGCCGTGCATGCGCGTGACACATGTGACAGCCAGACCGGGAATAACATTGTTAGCCATGACTGAAAATCACATTAGAATAAACAGCATGGGATTGCAATGTGTAGTACAATGTTGTTATGAACAGAATGCACCATCACAGACATGAATGAGCCCCTCTTTCCCTGTACAAACGCTCTACAGACACCCAATCCTCCATTCTGGACCACAAAAACAGCGGTCCCAAAATTTCCTCAAAACGGCGGTTCAATGCCCAGCCCGTGCTTAGACAAGGCCGTGCATGCGCAAGGGGGGGGGGGGGGGTACTTGTGTGCTACTTCCTCTGCCTCTGCCTTTGCGTCTTTACCTGTGCCTCTGCCTGTGCCTCCGCCAGCACTTTCTTTCCCTGCGTCCCCCCACGCCGACTCAAGGTGCCCGCCGGGACTGGCCATCAGAATCGAGGATCGGCAAGTGCGACCGAGGGCCCTCGATCGCATGCACGCACGCAAGGCAAAGGGTACGTCCCAGTCAACGGCAGTCAGTGCGTTGCCGTGGCGGTCCACACACCCGCCTCTGCTCTGGTTTGCTCAGGTTGCGGACGTCGTAGACGAAGATGTAGCGAGAGCCGCACCCGACCACTATTCTGTGATTGACTGTGTCCATGGTGAACACCTGAGGACACGTGGGAAAATCGGGTCAACCGGGCACCCGACCATGGGGGCAAAGGTGTGATAGCAAAGACCGCCAGTTCCAGAAAAAAGTCGGATACAGGGCGGGGAGGGGGGGGGGGGATAAGTTTGCCAGGGGACAATTTCACGGGGATAATTTCGGGAGGGGATAATTTCGCCACCTCGAGGAATCCTGGAGCTTGCTGTTATGCCCTGGTGGGCTCTGGATGGTTCCTCTTATTTCCTGGTGGGCACTTTCAAAATCTTGGGCAACACGGCATTCCAGTCACACAACCACTGCATGTTGCAAATAAACACATCTCTGTGCCTTCCCTCCGCCTGGTACACTGCTGCACATCCTGCATCTGAATTTGCAATGAAATTGTTGGTCACACGCCGCAAAAAGTTCGCCGGGGGGGAACTTTCGCCACTTTTCTTAATGACGAAAATTTCCCTGCGAAATTCTCCCCTCCCCTGTACGTGCGGGGGGCAGAGCTCGCACTCTGGGAGGAAGCTCTGAACAAATTTTCCAGCGAAGGTGAATGGCTGTTTGGTGGTTGGGTTGGTGCGTAGGTTGGGTGGGCTACCGCACAAAAGACGGGGGAGTGCAACAGGGAACGGGGGGAGGGGGAGGGAGGGAAGGAGGGAGGGTGGGTGATATACAGGGAGGAAGGGAGGTCTATCTCCGGACTCCCTCCCTCCCTCCCTCCCTCCCTCCCTCGCAGTGGAGTTTCAACACCGCTCCAACTACTAAGAAGATGTAGATGCCCAATATAAGAGGGGGCTCCACCCCCCATACGTCCCGAAAGACGCAACCATGGTCACTAAAAAGCGGAATGCTTGTTTTGGAGCGGGAGCAATTTCCCAGGTCCATCCATGGTGCCCAGATATTTTGTCACCACCTTGCCCGTCACTATGGATTACCAGTCATTTAATGATACTTGGGGCTCAGCAATCGTAATGTCTTCTTCCATTGGATAGAGGTAGCTCAAAGCCCCACTGCTTACCCTAATGACACACCTATGCGTGTGCAATGCCATGCCAAGTCGCTGGTAAACTAGGGTAGGGTGGGCAACCCCAATATGTGATGTTGAGTATTTGGCAGGGAAGTATTAGAATGGCTGTACACCTCAGAGATAGATCTGGATTCTTGCCTCTTTGCACTGCGTGTGTCCAGGGCGTTGCACTGCCACCTAATCGGATCCTCCTCACAACAGGCCTATGCACATCTCTTGCACGTATGCAGGACGAAGGCATCACCACTATCCATTTTTGGGGTATCCCTGCCGCACTCCTAGTAGTCCCACTGCGGCAAAGACAACAGGAAACGAGGAGCCCCCCAGACAAAAGTGACCATCGTGGGAAACAACGTAATTTCCCATTGGGAAAATCTTGTTAGGCCACATTTGGTACACAAACTGTTGGGTCCCAGACCCCCCACCCCCTCCTTCTGACACTTCCCTGTACAAGGGGACAGAGTATGAGCACATTCTTCGTGCGTCGCCGTGTGATGTTTCGTTGATAGTTTCGCTCCGCGCGCATGGGCGTCACAAGTGCTGGTGGTGGCGGGACTTGCGGTGTTCTGTCCTGAATGTCATGAATGCATCCGGGGCACTGAAAGATTCCCGTAAGCCATTCAAGCTCCTTTTTGTGCCAGCCCATGGTATCGGGACCACGGAGTACTGGTGCCAAGCCGCCCTGTGCTGGCTTGTGGCGGGCAAGGCCGTCACAGCCCCTCCGGCGGTAACCGCCGGAGGTGGGCTGAAGTTCCGCTGGACCCAGGGCAGAATTATGAGAGAGAGAGAGAGAGAGAGAGAGAGAGAGAGAGAGAGAGAGAGAGAGAGAGAGAGAGAGAGAGAGAAAGAGAGAGAGAGAGGGTCCCAAGTTTTTGTACCCCCTACCAGGGCTCCTTTTAGGGGGGGGGTCTAGGGGGGTGGGTGGGTGGGTCTGGCTGGGCACCCCGCCCCCCCGGGGGGGCCGAGTTTTGAAGGGCACCGAAATGAATTTTTGGTGAAACTGTGTGACTCAACATGAAAAAACAGACAACCAGCAAACAACAATTGCCATACTGAATTCCACACTGGGGGTTCCAAGCCCTTTTCAATGTGAATGTGCTGCAATGTCATGCATGCGGTCAAGGCCAGGGTTTGTGGAGGTGGTCCCATGTGGAATCACAGTACAGCGACTGATGTCACTGAGCACATACATACTTACATACATACAAAACTGCAACAGGCAAATGCAACCAATCAGGTTTGGGCCGAAGGAACAGAATTTACTGGCGGGCCCTTTTTCTGCGACGTGTTGATGAAGAACTTGATGTCGAATCGGATGAAGAATTGCTGCTACTGCTACTGTCACTGTCACTGTCACTGTCACTGTTGTCGTCGGACTCAGAGGCGTCTGCAAAATACAACAAATATAGGGGGGATGGTGGGTGGTGTGGGACCCTGGGACCCCCCCCCCCGGGGGGGGGCGAGTTGTTAAAAGGAGCCTGCCCCCTACCAGGCCCAGACGCCCCCCCCCCCCCCCCGTGCGCAAAAACAAATGCTGCCTGCTCCACCGTCCCTTCCAGCCCCCTCAAGATATCCCGATGGCAAAGAAATTTCGAGGTAGTGGCTAGATAGGGCGCTGAGGAGGCACGCCCGGACGGCAGCATGTTGCACGACGGTTTACAAACCTTGTCTGGCATGTGGCAAACTGCGACCTCTGGGTCAGGGGACCGGCAATCCCATTGTTTGATGCTTCTGTCCCAACTTCCTGAGCACAGCAATCGAGTACGAACGCACAGACATCTTAGCAGCGGCACTGTGCCATCGGAAATGGGGGGGAGCGGCTTTAGTGGTTGGGTGTCAGGACGGTCAATGCGGCCGTCAGAGGGGAGTCATGCACCGCGCGCGCACCGCGTCAGGGATTTGAACAACTTCTTCCAAGTTATGGTCTACCTTTAAGGCGCTTGTAAATACTGTTGCTGGGGGGAGAGGTGTGGCAGGGCATGAGGGCCGCCTTGGGCAAGCTCACATGCAACCCGCGCGGCAACAGGCGGAGGATGACACACTATTGCACACCAATCCCAATTTTGCATGTGGCTACACTGCCCGAGTTCCTGCCGCAGTGTCAGGGACAGCGTTGGGCAAAAGCAGAGGGGCCAAGGGCACGTAGCCTCTAAATTGGCTGAAACGGTCCACGCAACAACCCCCCGTGTACGTGTGCACTGCGCCCGATCCTCCCCCTCGTGCGTACACAGACCGGTCCGCTGCAAGTACCCTCAGTCGCAGTCCCAGTGCGATCGGGCACCCTCAAGGGGCGGTTGCAAACATGCCCAGTCTTTGCGCGAGCGAGCGGTCCCCAAGTGAAGGATTCGTGCCCCAAAATGCACTCCAGCTCTCTAAAAGCTCGAATCACAGGCGGTTTGGGGGGTGCACACATAACCTGCACGCTCGGACAGTCACCCGGCGGGACCAACCAAACCACCGCTGCGGCCGGGGGGGCTTGCGGTAAGGGAGCGTCAAATCCAATCGCGAAAAATTGTGGGAAAATTGCGGGAAATTGCGGAAAAACTGCGGTGCCGGAATCTCAAACCGAACCTCCCGAAGGATCAAGGAGCAACAACTCTGCACAGGGGACACACCGGGCACCAACAAGCACGCAGCGTACTCAAGTTAAAAAGCAATCGCGGAAAAGATGCGGAAAATTGCGGGAAATCGCGAAAAATTGCAGACCCAAATCCCCCCCTGCAAAGAGCAGAACGTTGGCAGTGTGTTTGGGGGATGCAGCTCAACATGGCATCGAAGGCAAAGTGTCCGAGGTAGAGTGCCCGTAGTGTCCGAGGTGTCGTGTCCGAGATCTCGCGTCTGCAGTGTCGGGGGGGATTGTGTCCGAGGAAGAGGACCCCACAGGGAAATCCCCAAGTAAAGTGTCCGAGGTGTAGTGTCCAAGGCGCAGCGCTCTGCCCCGCTGGGCCCGTGCCGCACCCTCCAAACGCACCTGATAACAGCGTAGAGGACGCCGCGCTGTAGGCGACGGCGCGCACTGCCGCCTCGTGCTGCCCCAGTCGCGTCTCGCGTGCCGTGTCCAGGCGGAATCTGGGAGAAGGCGTGCGGAGTTCACGGGGCGTGCGTCGGTTTGGTCACTGCCCCGGCCTTTGACTGCGGCAACACCGCGTGTTCGAGGGACCCGCATTATGCGTCTCGGGGGCTCCGTTGTGCTTCTGGGTCGCAACGTTGTGTGGCCTGAGCGTTATGCTTCTCAGCGCTGTGCAATTCTCTCTGGGCACTATGGTGTGCGGGTGCCATCATTGACATCTGCTCTGGAGCTCGGTGCAGGTGCGGCTTTTGGGGCATGTTTGGGGTAGCCTGCTCGTGCTGCTCCACTGCAGGGGTTGCGTATGTGTAGGGGGGCGCTCTTGGCTTGAAATTCGGTGGGTTCAACCACCCAAGGTTTTTTGAAAAGCGTGGACACATCAATATGCTGCAACAAGGCCCTGCAGGGTAAATCAATGAAAGCACTGCATACAACCTGAGCTGTCTGCTGTTGTTCAAGAATTGAATGTACAAAGCATTGCGAAAGAACAAAAACCACAGCCATCATGCAAAATGGAGGCAGCTTTTGAATAGAATGACTGAAATAAATCAAGAGTTGCAACACACCTATGAGATTGCGGTTTGGGTGGAGCATGAAAGTGGCTTTGCCATGCTTGATGGTCAGTATGCTCGGTGGGGGCTATGGTATGCTTCGTAGCGCCTGTGGTAGGCTTCCTGGGCATCACGTCATATTTCCTGAGTGCCATGTTATGCTTGTGTGCCATTTTATTGGTGTTATGCTCTGCTTTCTGAGTGTCACGTAATGCGCCCGGGGTACAAAGTTCACTTTCCTGGTGCCATGGCATGGTTCCTTGGGGGCACACTTTTCCACCTCATACCCACCCCCTTGTCAACCCCCCCCAGGGAGGGGGGGGGGGTCCCTTGGCCCATGAACAATAAGAAATCAACAGGAAATTACAGGCGCCAAAGGCGCCGAAGAAAAACTTTTGTTGGGTATACTAGAATTGAGGTGACTGTTGTGTAGTGTCCGTCCCCCCCTGAGGGTGGGGGGAACCGTCATTTGGTGACAATCCCCCCTGGAGTGGGGGGCAACTGTTGTCCCTGGCCGCAAACACATTCAACAGCATAGAGCGGGTCTACAGCAGGGCAATAGTGTTCTTGAACCGTAGATGCTCAGTCCCTACCCTGGGGGGGGGGATGGACAAAGGGGGGGGGGTACATGGGGCTCAAACAACAGCCCTGCGTAGACGGTTTTCCCGCGGGCCCGGAGGGGAGATGGTGGCACATACGTCTTCACGCAATTGTCAAGACCTCCGGAGCACACCGTGGCATCATCGGCCCAACACACGTCCAGAACTGCAAACGAACGTGGGACATCTGCGGGGCAGCAGCATGGGTCGAATGGATTCGGACCCCAGGCAAGCGGTTGCGTGGATTGGAAACGGTGTTGGAACAGGTCACAAAGGGCTGCCCAAAGCGGTCAGGGAAGGAGAAGCGGTGTGGCAATTGGACACCAACTACGCACTACTTCCAAACAGAGTGAGTGCAAGATCAAGGACTGACAATAGCACGAAGCAAAAAGTGAATACCGCTTCACTGAATGCTTCATCGTCGTGGTGGCCTTGAGGCCGAAAAAACAAGGGAAATTTGGGGGGACACACATTCACGACACACAATTGTATTGCGGCACCCAACAAACTGAACACCTCTCATCCTACACTACTACAGTTCTACCGGGATACACAGACACACAAACTGCAGGCCACACACCGCATATACAGCATTATACACAACACACACACACACACACACACACCCTGTCCAACGAACAATTTTGTCCTTAAAAAATACAGGCCAAACAGGAGTGTTCGTTGGACACACCGTTCGGTGCACGCAGTAAAATTGTGAAACGGCGGCAACACATCCCGGGGCACAAGATAACCAGCCCATTCAAAGCACAATGCAATGGAGGCCTCCGATTAGCACTTTTCAGAGTAGAAGCCGTTGTTGCAGTCCCGCTTCATGCGGAAAAGTTGAGTATGCTCCCCGGGCTTGGGGCCCTTCTTGTTCTTGGCACGGGCAGAAGCTGCACCCTATGAAGCCTCCCACAGGACCCCATATATAGTCGATTGCCTCCCATCCCCACAAGCTATGGTCTGAGCGGGCCTGCTGCCACTGTACATACTCTTATACACTAACACGAGGGTCTACAAGGGGGATGCCGGCCACCCCGCGGCATGAGAGGCACAACTCGTGAATATCGCTGGCTGGGACTCGGGCCGGCGGGTGCTGTAGCTTGACATACATACATACATACATACATACATACATACATACATACATACATACATACATACATACATACATACATACATACATACATACATACATACATACATACATACATACATACATACATACATACATACATACATACATACATACATACATACATACATACATACATACATACATACACAAACACACCTCCCCCTGCCTGTCCTAACACGGGCCAAGTTCTGGCTTAGGGGGCAAATGAGCGGAAACACGGGGGCAATGTGTTTGGACAAGCCTGTGTTACCGTGCGGCACGTACTTGGAAACACATGTTGCAGACATAAACCCAACCATGACTACAAAAGGGTGTCTAACAGGCCAGCGCACACCCCGCAACACAAGAGCACATGGAATCACACCTACACAAACACTTCGCCACCCACATGGACCCTTCCTGCAACCTGCACAAAGCTACAAATCACATTCTCCATTGGATTGGAACCGCAAAAACAATGGTTCCAAAAAAGGCCCAAAACTGCGGAAACATGGGGTCACGGTGTTTGGACAAGCCCATGTTAGGACAAGGGTGGGGAGGGGGGGATGCATGCACAAAAGCAGGGGTAGAGGCAGGGTGGCCCCAAGCCTTCAAACACCAGAATCAGGGGTTGCCATGTGGGTTAGTATTGTTGTTGGCGAAGAAAAAAGTTCAAACGGGGAGCCCCGTTTGGTGGTTCATCGCCGGCGGTTGCTGATTGACTGCCATTGGCACCCTCTTGGCAGTCCACACAGACAGCAACACACCCTCTGAAAGCACTCACGAGCAGCATCACACCCTTCGAGGGAACGTTTGCTTGGCGCCTGCCCGGTGCGCTTGGCATCCAAATTAATGTTCTGGCCATCCATCCCAATGCTTTACCCCCATCATACCGAGCTTGGGGTGCCCTTTTCACAATTGCAAAAGCACAAGTCATTCATGCATGATTGGAAGAAGTGGTGGCGAGGGAGTGTAATGAAAATATTAACCTCTCTTGGAATCATTGCTTGCTCTCTTGCACTAAGATAAATTATGCAACCCCCCCCCCCCCCGCCTGCTCCTCCTGGCCCCCAAAATGCGCTGTTGGAAGGGGTCCCCCACCGCCGGTGTGGGGTGAGTCCACTTGGACGCCCTTGGCCAATGGTGAAGATCGTTGCCGTCCTCCATGTGGACCCGACACAGGGTAGTGAGACGTGGACAGTGGTTGTTAGCATGACGCGTGGTTGTGTTGCTGTCTGCAGCTGGCGGCGCCTATTGGCCTCTGGTCACTTACCCTTGCGCTCTCCTTGAACCCTCTCCGTCCGCAGTCGGCGGTCCCCATCGGCCTCTCACCACCGAGTGTCCTCCCTCTCCCTGCCTGGCCTATCCTTAGCCTCGGTAGGTTGTGCCAGTGCAGCCCCCAGGACCCCCGCGTGGGGGATTACCCCCCTCCGTTGTGCGAGGCTGGGTCAGAAAACCCCATGCAGACACATGCCCCCAAACGGTTGGAGGTGGGATGGTGACTGTTACACTTTTGCCCGGCGCGCTACCGTTGCCTCTTTGGCAGCCAGCCCCAGCAGGCAGCCAAACCTCTGACAACCTCCATGGGCAGCGACACACTATCGGACAGCCCCCACAGCCTGCAACATTGTCTATTCTTTTTTTGCATCTCATCTCCACCCCCCTTGCGCAGACACCAGCAAAGGCACAGAAAAAGGACGGTTTCACCGGGTAGCGGAGCTTGCGCAAGGGCGGAGCTTGCGCAAGGGGGGGTAATTGTTCAATTGCGTGTCTGGACGAGCATCCGCTCGGTACTTTAACAGAGTAGACAAGCCCCCGCTCCCTCTTCTTCGCCAAGGCTCAAGAAGGTGGCCCAGAGGAACAGGTCGGCAGCCTGGTCTTCCTCGTACCATCCCGACGCACCACATATTTTCTGTGCGCCAATGTGACAGGGCGTGGGGCCGCAGTACGTACCTGGAGCTGGATGTTGGTACTCCCCAATGACGGAGTTGGTGGTGGGTTGCACTTCATAAACACGAACCCCCTGTGACAATGACAAAAGCGCACGCCGCCAAATCCCTGGTGTCCAGCGACCACTCAAGTTCCCCCCCGAAAAATACGGTCCGAACACCAAATGTTCGTTGGAGCACAGCACCTCCCGGCCACGTGCAGGTGGAGGATTAATCATGGGCAACAGAGGTCCTATGGTTGAGGGACACCGGTAGCTCACATCAGTCCTACAGAGTTTACAAGCATCACTGCAAAGACACATCACAACTGCCCCTGATTTCCCCAATCCTCTAGCCTGAGACATGTACCCTGGACCTCGGTGCCTAATTAATTTGGGGACCGAAAACATGCGGTCCGAACACCAAGCAATAGCTGGACAAGGCGTTCGTTGGACACTTGTGTGGGGGGGGGGGGGCGGGGGTATGTCATTTAGATTAGGTCATGTGCTCTGTGTGTACATGCCATGCGACAGCGCAGCACATGTTACATGTAGCCACAGAGAGAGGAGACCTTGTCCCATGATGACACCGCCAGACGATCAAGATTCGGGGCAAACTTCACACTGGAAACTCCATCATCGGGTGGCGATGATAACTGCGATTCCACAAGCGGTTCCATGGAATGACAATCTATGAGGCGAACATGATCCGGGGGTGCAATGGGCCTGTAAGTCACCAAGCGAGGGGTCAGTACCCCTCCCGCTTGTCCAAACAACGGTAAAGTTCCAAAAAGATGCGGAAACAACACCTCGCGTTGTTTGGACGAAGGCGTTGTCGACGCGCGCCCTCCGAAGACACAAGCAGTGAAAGGAAAGGGTACATCACTGACGCCGAGAGATGTCTGTGGAGGCCCATGCAGTATTGCTTCCTGAAATAGGCACAACAACGCTCGGTACAACATTTATCAAAGACAACCGTCCCCAGCCCCAAAATCACAGAAAACCCGAGACCGTCACCCAACGCCAGAAAATGGAACCGCCAACTTCAATGGTTCCAAAAGTTGCGGAAACGACACCTCGCGTTGTTTGGACACGGGCGTTGGTCTCGCAGGGGGACAGCAAAGAGCATCGACATGCAGGATCCATTGGCGGCGGCTGCATTGGGGTCCCCAAGGCCGGGACTGCTGGTCGGGCGCTGTGAGGCCTAAAACGGTGCCCAGCGTGCGCGGGTGCGTGCTCGGCATTGGGGACGCCCCCTCTCTGGACACCACCGACCCCCCAGTGCCCCGCACCGTACCTTGGCCCTGGCCGGGCCGTAAAAAAAAGCGGTGCAAAGAAGTGCGATCCGGCCGGGTCTCTGTCTCTGCACACGCCCACGGCACAAATGGTCCGCTGCGCATATGAACGGAGTATGAACTCACTGCTTGCCTCCCCAAACCCCAAGGGATGAGCGGGGCTAGAGGCTGCAAAAGACGGCCTTCTGGCATCGGGGGCGGATTCTCTTTCAGTTTCGCTTCATACGGCTGCGGTGCAGGGCCACAGGAAAAAACCTACGGTTACACTGACCGCTGGCACATGAGGGCGTTGGTGCACACCACACGCACAGCGCCCGTTGTCTGGGAGAGTGTGCCAGAGAAGCAACCCAAAGAACCACACGACCACTCAAAACACCGTCGTACCAACACGTCCCCATTGAAAAAAAGGGGGGGCGATTGATGCACACAAATGCACTTATGGTGGCCAGTGCCCCCATCACTCTGTGTCCACTTCTGGTTGGGGGTCCGACACGGCTGAATTTGTACACAGGGTGCACAGCGCGCAATATGCCCCCCATTACCCCCCCCCCCCCCCGGCTTTGTGAGAGCAACACCAAAATCCCAAAATTCTATTGCCTATCGGCAAGACACCTCGAAGAGGGAGGGAGCACAGTCAGTCAATCAGTTAGCTAGTCACGAAGTCATTCAAAAGCCCCCCATCCCTCCTCCAACACCCAAATAGGGTGAAAACACATATGGAGTGTCTAAAACATGGTTTACGTAGGATATTTGATCATTATGAATGGTCAGAACATAAAAAAAAAATCGGTTTTGAAATTTTCCATTTTTGAGCTGCCGAGAGTGGAAAATTGCAGAAGCAGGTTGTGCCCCAACCCCTTGCCCCCGTCCAAATACCCAAATAGGGTTAAAAGCACATGAATAGGGTAATGCGCTTTTGTAGTCCGCGGGCCTATGTACAGAGGTCGAGGGGCGTGGGGAAAGGCCGATCATGAGTTCTGCGCCCTCCCCCCGGGGGTACCCCCGGCCTATGGAGAACGGCGGCACGGAGGGACGAGCCGGGTAAGACTATGTCTCTTCCGAGCTGGCCCTCCAATGTTGCCGCCCAGGCGGGATTGGGCCCCTAGCGGGCGAGTCGCCCGACGCCGCCGAGGGCGCTACTGCGGAGGGGGGTGGCCTACGGGCCAGCCCCATAGAAAATAGGGTCTGCTTGCGGCCGCTTCCAAGGGAGGGCCGCTCATGCAGCGATGTCGTGCAGGCGTGCGCGCGTGCACTGCTGTGGCACCCGCAGGGCGCGCCCGTAGTCCTTGCAGGGTGGAGGTGCATGTGTTGTGTGTTGTGCCCGGTGCCCCTTGTGCCATCTCCAGCTGTGCAATTTGTCGCTGTGAACTGTGTGCTGTGCTCGAAGCTGCCCGCACACCTACACTCGCCTGCCCTGCGTGCCTTGGCTAATGTGCCCTGTGCACATGAATAGGGTCTAAAACATGCTTTACATAGGATATTTGATCATTTTGGATGGTCAAAATATAAAAAAAATCAGTTTCGGAAATTTCCATTTTTGAGCTACCGGAGTTGGAAGACTGCATAAGCAAATTGTGCCCCACACCCCTTGCCCCCCCCCCCCCCATCCCAAAAAAAACCCAAATTGGGTGAAAACACACACAAAGAAGGTCCAAAACATGCTTTAAATAGGATATTTCATCATCGTGAATGGTCAAAATATCAAAAAATTTTCCATTTTTGACCTGTAGAGGGTGGAAAATTGCTGATGCGGTTTGTGCGCACACCAAGGGGGGGGGGGGGGTTCTGCGAAATGTGAAGTCATGGGGGTTCGCCAAAAATTGGCCACATCGAAAAGGGGGGGGGCGGGTTACCCTGGATGTGCACAATCGTGTATTTGTCCATTTTTTGGGCATACAGAAGGAACCTTGGGGGTGTTTTGCTTCAAAAGTGACGGATCTTTGCACCCTTAGTTGATGCTGCTGGTTCACATATCAAGTGTGGCAGGGACACGGTCCCCTAAGGGGTTAGCATACAACAATAGAGGCCTCCACTCTACCTCCTCACCAATGCAATGGTGGTTGTAGCCACCCACACCCCCTGCCCACGGGGGCCATGGACGATTTCTCTTCGGCGCGGCCCAACACCGAAGAGGGTGCGTCACAAGGTGCCCAATCCTGCAAGGCGGACATTTCGTCACGTTTCGCGTTTCGGATCACCGAGTCATGGGGTGCCTAGTCCCACAATACGGTCGTTTCAAATTGTTTCGCGTTTCGGAGCACCGCTTCATGGGGTGCCCAATCCCACATTGCGGTGGTTTCGAGTCGTTTCCTGTTTCACGGGGTGCCCAATCCCGGAACTTCAGTTGTGCCAACAACAAGTACATTGTCTACCACGCTATGGTTGTGTGTTATTGTGTGTCTCGCGGCATTGCGTGGAACTACTAGGGAGGAGCGCGGAGGAGAGTCTAGTTCCGAAAGCAGCAGTTCAGACAGCAATACCAAAGTGGTCATCGCGACTGGGCACAAGAGAGTGTACAAAAAGACCACCAAGCAACCCCATGGGCAAGTCAAGCAAGCGAAAAGTGGGAAGACAGTGTCTGTAGCAGCGGTTGCAGCTTCATCGGCACAGAAGCAACAAGCACCAGAACGGAAGTCGAGTAGTGACTTCAAAAGGTAGCAGAAGTAGACGATTACTTGAGGTGCATAGGCAGGTGCATAAGACGTTACGCTATGGGGGAATCCTTGCACTGCGCGCGCACTGCGCGCACACTGCGCGCTACTTTTAGACTATGTTCCCCCCGAAGAGCCCCTAGGCACGCACCTGGGAAACACCCTTAGAATTAGGCGACCCAAACTGGACCAGAGGGGACCTTGAGGGGGACCTTCCCAGTTCTTGTGGCATGGTGAAGGACCAAGGGCCTTTGGGGGGGAACTTGACTAGGTGTTGGGCAGCGGAGATGGAGGGTAGTCAGGTGGCAAGTCTAAACTTGGGATCGCAAAGGAGATGGACTCCATGTTGCATTGCCAATTCACCACTCTCAACCCATCTTGGTAGCATTCCAAGGGGAGGAGTCCGTCTTCAGCCGTCCCAACCACCGTGGCAAGAGGTTGCAGGCCATTGGAGCGGGTGTAGAACACCCTATCCCCAATCCCGAGATCCATGGAGAAAATGGGCCTGAGAAATGAGGAGGGAAGTATGATGTCCTGCAGCAGGCACCCTCAAAGTGTATCACCATATCAATCAACCGAGAAAAAGAGTAGATGTGGTGGAAATGGGCAGAAAATGTGTGGAAAAAAGTAGAAATGGATGAAACACGGTGAACATCCAAAAATGCCATATCCCCAATGCATCAAAACCTACTACCAAACAACAATGATGCCCAAAGTACCACAAAGTATGGGTTTCTACTACGGCCAAACGCCCAAAAAGTTGCACTGCGCGCGCACTGCACGCGCACTGCGCTTAAGGCGCCCCCTATGGCGGGGGGCTTGGGACAAACGTAGTGCAAGCGGTGCCTTGAGGAAATGGAGATTGAAGTGAAAGTGGTAGATGGGTCTATCCCCTATGGAGTTTTTTTTTTTCACTGCAACGTTCATGTGTCAAGCATCCTCCCTAGCTACTCCACACTCCTCCCCAACTCCTCCACACTCCTCCCCAGCTCCTCCACGCTCCTCTCCAGCTCCTCCACGCTCCTCTCCAGCTCCTGCACACTCTCCGTGCTTCTCCCTAGCTACTCAACGCTCCTCCCCAGCTCTTCCACGCTCGTACCCAGCTCCTCCATGCTCCTCCCCAGCTCCTCCCCGGCTTCTCCATGCTCCTCCCAAGCTCCTCCACACTCCTTCCCAGCTCCTTCATGCTCCTCCCCACCTCCTCCACGCTCTTCCCCAGCTCTTACATCCTCCTTCACAAATAGTGTGTGATACGATATCGCAAAATCTGGTTTTGAGAATCTATTTTCTCCGCAAATTCACTGGAATTTTGAACAACTTCCCGAATCGAATCAAAATCGACAAGAATGAAGCGAAGGCAAACAAATCACCAAAAATGCAATAACATATTAGCTTTTACGCTATTTGTTCTGCAGAAATCATACTCCAATGATGTAGAGGACATCCCACCACTATTAGAATTGGTCGTTGACGAACTATCCGTGCCAGACCTGTCTCACTCATCCGACTTATAACGCTCTGGATGCCAATCTTCATCGGCCTCACTTGCAGGACGTCATTGTGTGCCATAATTGTCCCCTCCTTCATCACCCGTGGTTGTGGCCTATCCCGTGCCTTCCTCTACTTCGTTGACCACATGAATGGTAATCCGCCGCACCAGTTCTCCTTTCTCCACCTTTTTTCCGAGCAGGCCGGGCAATCTGCTTCTCCACAATCCAATCACCTACTTCAATCGTTTCAGGGTCCAAGCCAAGATGCACGTTGCAGGTGGCGCAGGATAATGTGAACGGGGATGCGGGGCACATCTGGCCAACTTTACAAAACAGATTCTGTAGTGGACAACAATGTCATCAACGAGTACTTGCTCGCACCGCTTGCAAACACTCCGTCATGAAATGACGCCAAGGGAACTTGCACCGCTAAACAGCACCAAGGTGCAAACCTATCAGGCAACCTTACAATAGCACTGGAAGGTTCAGCAGCGGTTGAGGTTAATGGGGCAGAGGAGGCAGGGCACATTAGTCAACTCCCCCAACCTCCACAACAGGCTCTCAACTCCACACAGTGAGGTCGGATTATGTGCCACACATACTGCACAAGCAATGGCACAAGGACCTGCTTGAAGATGGGGACGCAGGGAGGTGGGAGGGGTTGGTTGAGAACACAGCGGAGTCTGACATACATCAAAAACATCCTGTCTGCCACTCACCCAAGCCCAAAACCACTCACAGTAGACAACATATAACAGAAGCCAAAATGTGGCATGCTTCTGCAGAAAACCAGCAGAGGAACCAGTCTGACTGGCAGCGGTTCGGGCCATATGATATGCAAACATGCAGGTGTGTCTACGAGCGGCCGCATAATGATGACCAACACACTACCAACATCAAAGGCAGTGCAAAACTACATCCCCTGCACTTCTGTTGGCAATGCAATCTGATGCTTGCACCCATTTTACAACGTGATTGATGGGTATGTGCGCCATTGGGTGGCATGCAGCGGTTGATGCGACGTGCATGATTTATGCCACGGGAGGGAACAACAATTTGTATGTACAGCAGCAGAGCAGTAATGTTCAAACGTGGTGCATCTTTCGGACCACGGGGTCATGTTCGGGCAGACCCACGCAGCACCGCTCTGACATCTGCGGCATGGATACCATGGTGCTCAACCTGGGCCACCAGGGGTGCCAGCTGGCACACATACACTCAAAGAGGATATCAACACAATCCCGATTCTGCCACGTCTCACCAGTCTTGTCATCGCAAAATTCTAAATTCCGCACAGTAGTGACCACCAATAAATTAGGCGTCCAGATTAATAGTCAGAGTATGCAGCAAGGGGGCCTCCTTCAGCGCTGCAAGTGCTTGGGCCCCACTGTCTCCTACTGAATTGTACCCAAGATTGAGGGTCAGAGTGTGGAGCGATGGGGCCTCCTTCAGCGCTGCAAGTGCTTGGGCCCCACTGGCTCCTACTGAATTGTCCATAAGATCAAGGGTCAGGGTGTGCAGCAAGGGGGCCTCCTTCAGTGCTGCAAGTGCTTGGGCCCCACTGGCTCCTACTGAATTGAACCCAAGATTGAGGGTCAGAGTGTGCAGCAAGGGGGCCTCCTTCAGCGCTGCAAGTGCTTGGGCCCCACTGTCTCCTACTGAATTGTACCGAAGATTGAGGGTCAGAGTGTGCAGCAAGGGGGCCTCCTTCAGTGCTGCAAGTGCTTGGGCCCCACTGTCTCCTACTGAATTGTACCGAAGATTGAGGGTCACAGTGTGCAGCAAGGGGGCCTCCTTCAGTGCTGCAAGTGCTTGGGCGCCACTGGCTCCTACTGAATTGTCCCCAAGATTGAGGGTCAAAGTATGCAGCACAGGGGCCTCCTTCAGTGCTGCAAGTGCTTGGGCCCCACTCCCTCTAAGCCTATTGTGCGTAAGATCAAGGGTCAGGGTATGCAGCAAGGGGGCCTCCTTCAGTGCTGCAAGTGCTTGGGCCCCACTGGCTCCTACTGAATTGCACTTAAGATCAAGGGTCAAAGTATGCAGCACAGGGGCCTCCTTCAGCGCTGCAAGTGCTTGGGCCCCACTGGCTCCTACTGAATTGGCCCCAAGATGGAGGGTCAAAATATGCAGCAAGGGGGCCTCCGTCAGCGCTGCAAGTGCTTGGGCCCCACTGGCTCCTACTGAATTGCACTTAAGATCAAGGGTCAGAGTATGCAGCAAGGGGGCCTCCTTCAGTGCTGCAAGTGCTTGGGCCCCACTGTCTCCTACTGAATTGGACCCAAGATTGAGGGTCAGAGTGTGCAGCAAGGGGGCCTCCTTCAGCGCTGCAAGTGCTTGGGCCCCACTGGCTCCTACTGAATTGGACCCAAGATGGAGGGTCAAAGTATGCAGCAAGGGGGCCTCCTTCAGCGCTGCAAGTGCTTGGGCCCCACTGTCTCCTACTGAATTGGACTCAAAAATGAGGGTCAAAGTATGCAGCAAGGGGGCTTGCTTCAGCGCTGCAAGTGCTTGGGCCCCACTGTCTCCTACTGAGTTGTTCCGAAGATTGAGGGTCAGAGTGTGCAGCAATGGGGCTGCTTTCAGTGCTGCCAATCTCTGGGCCCCACTGGGACCCACTGCATTGTTCGAAAGAATAAGGGTCAGAGTATGCAGCAATGGGGCCTTGTTGAGTGCTGCAAGTGCTTGGACCCCACTGGCTCCGACAGAGGGCACTAGAAAATGTAGTGCTCGTACATTCCCTATCAGTCCCTTCATACACACCACAATCTGCTCTGCCCCACAATTGATCCTCATATAACGATGGCTCCCAAGTACTTTCCTCAGCCTCTTGCACACTTGACTCAGTGAATCTGACTGCAGAAACTCTGCAATGGTATCCCATACTTCCTCAGGCAATGGAGGTATCATTTTGAGCCTGCAGAGAAACAGAATAAACAGAAGGTTTGGAATGGAACTAGCCACACAGCACCTAAGCACAGCTTAAGCAAAGATGCTATGACTTGCCTTGTAAAAATGATGGCCCAAACCCTTCAACTCAGGTCCGGTGTCAGCAGTGACTAGCTTTGCTGTGACTGCTTTGCACCTGCTGGTGCACATGCACATCCTGGTATGCATGTGCAACAATGTTCAACAGGTCTCATAGCTGGCACATAGAAAACTCCATCCAGATCATTGCTGTAGGTAAGGCTTTCTAGTTTTGCTTGTGTCTCCCCCCCCCCCCCCCGGGTGTCCCAAGGCAGACCACGACACATACCTCAGCTCTGGCACCCCCTGAGGCACTGACAGACAGCTAAAGCAAACTCACACAACAGTTGGGATTGTTCGGCTCTAGAAGAGCATGATGGAGCCAAGAGGTGGCTCAGCGCCTGGGCAGACAGTGCCCATTTTGTTGGCGCGAATAGTGCTGTATGGGCGGGCAAAACGGAGCTGACTGGCAGCTCACGAGAAACATCTCCTATGGACAGAATGGCGCCATGCGGCGAGGTCCGATCACTCGATGGTGTCCTGTCCCCCCCCCCCCCCCTTGATCCCTGCAAGCTGTCCTGTTACTGTGTCTGCTGTGGCAAAACTAAAGTTATTTGCTTAACTTTAGTTTTGCTTGTGTCTCTCTCCCCCACCCCCGGGTGTCCGGGGGGCAAACCACGACACATACCTCAGCTTTGGCACCCCCTGAGGCACCGACAGACAGCTAAAGCCGTAGACAACATGTGTGAGAGGGGGGTGAGACACCAAGGTCTTGCATTCGTAAGCACAACTGTGAATATCCCGTGGAGATACTTTGTTGGGGCATGTCAAGGGGATAACAGGGGGGGGGGGGGGGGGCAGTTTCAGTTCCCACACGTCATTCAGGGAACCTGGATAAAAGCAGTATGCTGATGGTCCTTATGCATCACCAGTGTATATCCCATGGCTGAAGCACTGTCCTTCAGACAGTTGTGTGTACGCACCTCATCACAGGGGCACAGGACCCGCCGTTTCCATGCTGTCTGGAGAATAGAGCATACCTGTCGCACGATCGCTCTACGTGGGCTGTTTGGAAAGGATGTGGCAAGTAAAATGTTGTCTGTGAATTGACACAAGCTCAGTACCCCCCACTCCGTTTCCCAGTAGACGTATCCCGATGCTGTGATCTGCAGGGTGCCCAGCTCTCTGAATAGGTGCCTATTTTGGTAAACTTCCCACTGGCAATGTAAATCCGCCGATTGTGCAGAAAAACTCCCACCCATTGGGCTGCACCCTGGTCGCTTCCAGACATTGCCGGCTGCTTGGACATAGTTATTGTGTTTCAGTTCGAATTCAATTCTCGCAGTGAGGTTCCGGTGCTCAATGTACCAGAATTTCAAGGAGTTCCCTCGTCCTGCCCTATCAAGTCTTTTAGTGTCCTTATGTACACTCCAGGTGATTTCCTCCATTCTCCATCAGCGTCGCTTCGCGAGCCATGCTGTGGATTTTTCAAGGTGTGACAGAACCTTGACACCCCTTGGGAGGGTGGGGAATATTGCCTTTGCAATGGGTACATGATCAGTGGCTCCCTAGTGTCCGTGAACGCCACTGGTGGTGGACATTCCGCCGCTGGGCATGCAATGACGTGGCACCAGGTATTAGCACAGAGGGAGAAGGGTCGCAACCCATGGGTTGGCTCAACCAACGAGTCGTAACCGCCCTTCAGGGAATAAAAGATGCGAAACGGGTGGATGATTATCCACGCATCAAGTTTTTGGAATCCAAGCTTCGTGACTTGGCCTCTCGCCTGTCCATCCCCCTCTATCTTTTGGGACGTCACAGTGCCAAATCTCTCCTCCCCCTCAGAGCGCGGCGCTGCACAAGGTCCTGCGGCGTATGGTTCAGTCGTGACCTGTACCTGCCTGGGAGAAACAGGCACTACATAAGGCTATCCGTGTAGTACGTTCCGGTCCCATCATTGTGAAGCGCCTCTTCGATACGGCAAACCAAGAGTTTGATAAACACTCCTCCCAGCCCCCCTGTCTGTGCCATACGGTAGACCACATGAAAGGAAATGTAACCTGCATTGAAGGTCACCTGGCACTCATTCCTGTTGAGATTCACCTGCGCGGGAAACCCCTGCGTCCCAGTGACTCCATTCCTATGTCAGGGTCCAAGGTCCGTTCACGTCTGCTCACGGATTTGCAGCGCATCGCGCAACAGATCGGGGCGTCCGTCCCGAATCTAGCAGATATGCTTCCCCCTTCCCTTTGGCCTGATTCCGGCTCCGCGGTCCGATCAGTGCAGTCCCAGGTCACTGAAATATCTCAGAGCCACTACCCTCCCCCCCCCTTGCAAAGTCCCGGGGTAGCGCGCGACGGTCTCCCGGGTGGGGGGGGGAGACGGTCACCAAGTGACGGTGTCCCGGGGGGGGGGGGGAGATTGCAAGGGTATCTCAAGGCAAACTGTTGCCCTTCAACTCAATGGTGTGCTTTGAAAGCGGCTCCAAGCTGACCGGCGGTTATCTAGAAAAACATGGAAGTGACGGTGTCCCGGGGGGGGGGGGGACTTTGCAAGGGGGGGGACTTTGCAAGGGGGGGGGGGGGGTACGTGCGGATCATAGACAAAGGGGTGGGCATTCTGTGGGGATTCTGTAAACACTGGATGTAGAGTGTTTTGGAAGAGTTTCTCAGAAAAGAAAAATATGTCCCTTGCGACTAGAGCCAGCAGGAAATCTCCGATGCAGTAAAAAAGCTGGTCCAAGGGAATGATTGGACGGTAAACCCCTAGGGAAGAATGGCACTCCTGTACCTGATAGGTAAGGCTAAATCCCTGGTCAAACAGATGTGGCTCTGGCGCCCCATCACTGCCCTTCCCCAACCCATCCTGCCCAAACGTGATCTCAAAGTGGCAGCCCGTGCTACCACTACCATGCTTCGTGTCCTGGCGGAAGAAATACCGGGAAATTTCATGGTACACTCAGTTAACTCGGTCAGTTCCTGGTTCCACTGCCTCAATGGCATGGGTTGTTCCTACATTACAGAATTGGACTGCAAGGATCAATTTAACCACGTTCCCCCCCAAGCATCATATGACGGTGAAGAGTGGCACAATCTGCATCAGCGGCAGCATCAGTCATATGCTTCCTAAGGCGTTGTGCTAAAGCAGATGTGGTAATCCCTATGTACACCACCTGTAGCCAGATGTTGTAAACCAAGTAGATGACATATTTCGGGGGGGTAACGGCCACCCACCAGTGGTGGGCGTGGCTGAGACGACGCGCCATGGCCAGGGGGGGGGGGGGGGGGGGATGGCGATTCAGCGGCAAGTAACGCGTGTGAATCTGCATTAACTCTGCTCAGCGGCCTAAATTTTTGTCATCTAGTGCCACCGGCATCTGCATGGTCAGTGCTCTACCCACAAGGGTACTTTGTGACGGGATGGGTGGGTGTATGTAGCTGGAGCCCTGTTCAGCAAGGAGGAGGTGTATACGCCACAGTTGAATTTCATCACAGTCGCGCGTGGCTGTTTTCGGGGCAATGAGAGTGAGGCTAGAGACTTCATATACCCTAGAGGGCGGTGTTGAGGAAAACATTCAAGAACTGCAGGGGCCTCAGTGACTGGGGCCTAGATCCATGCATACGTAACATACAGGGAGAGGGTGTGGGTGTAGTCACGTATATCAAACCAATTACGAATGCCATGCTTGGCTGCAGGGGGGCAGGAGAGTTCTGGTCGAGATAAACATACGTGCCGTGCTGTGAGCCACATGTGGGGGTCAAACCACAAGCTCACACCATGTAAGCAGTGCACGACCCTGCGATGTACCCAGGCGGGAATGACGGGAATGGACTCAATAAGAAATCTCTCTTCCTGCCGGCTACTACAATGACTGATGGTTGCAATGCGGTGTTGTGTGTTGTTTGCTGTGTGGTTCGTATGTGTAATGTCTATGTTGAAGTAGTTTAGGTCGTATATGTGGTCTACGCTGTCTGAAGTGCAGGACAGAACGTGTTTAGCCAGACCGAGTTTCTGCGATATGTATCGCACACTGAGCATGTGTGTTACAATCACATCATCAAACGGGAGGGATCCTGTACATTGGGCTCCTGCGCTGTGCACCGCAGCCAGGGGTCTCTTTGGTTCCCTCCCTCCTCTACTGATTTAAATTTGTGAATACACGGGGAGGGGTTCGGGCTCCTTTCAGCACTGCCACGATGCCCCGGCGTTTGGTGTCGGACATTGGTTGGCGTGCTAAATCATTTGTTGAGGCACTGAACTCGACTCCCCCATGTTTTGCCATCCATTGTTGGAGTCTCAAGTCCATATGCGTGGACCACACATCCATGAGAACCTTCAACGCCTCCTCTTCGCATGGGTCTGTGGAGTCGGGTGGGAGGGACAGCCAACCGGTTGTTCGCGTAGGGGTGGAGACAGGGCTGGGGGGGGGGGGGGGGGTATAGAATCGAAAGCGGCTACTCCTGTCGCGGGCAGGGAGGAATTTGATTGCTTTTGCACAGACGGTTTGGTAGGAGGCTTTGCTGCTAATGAGGATGACGAAGCTGAGGCTTCTGGCGGAGTGGGAGAGCATTCATCAGTTGTTGAGCGCCGTGCCACATTGCGTTTAGCAGCCTGAGCGACTCCCCCTGCATCATCCATTTCTGATGCTTTCCTGGATGACCTTGTAGAATGCGCCTGTGTCGGTGGAGGGTGTAGAGGAACCCATGTCTCTCGGTTTGGGACAGTAGCCTGCAGCCTCCATTCGGTTAACATAGTCGTCGAAAGCAGAAGCAGTAACGGCCGATGGAGATCGCATCTCCATTTCAGCGAACCGAGAATTCAAGAAAGCTTCAAACCGGGAAACTCAGATACACTGATCGAGACTAGAAGAGGCAGTGGAGCGCCACTGTTCAACGCTCTGCACCTGCGCTTGCAGGTTACTGTGGCTAGACAATTGCTCTGCTTTCCATTGCATTAACCCCTTCATGTCGTGTTGCAGATTGGTGACCTTGGAATCCGGCGCAGATACAACTTCAACTGACTTAGAGAGGGTGTCTACGCATGACAACAAATCATCAATGGCGACTTTGTTCGCATCTGCGTGATGTGGGGCGCGGCGCATGCAATCCTGATATGTGGGCCCCCTGATACCACACCATGTACAGATTCCCTCGAGTTCTTGTTTGTCTGACCCGATTGGAAATAAGATGGGCGGACTCTCCTCAGTGCAGTCGGCGGTAGCATGAGCTGCTTTAGATCCACAACGCAGGCACCATGTGATTGAGGCTTGACGCGGACCCATTGGGAAGTAGGAAACTTTTGGGTGTTTTGCAACATGTTTGTTAGATCAGAATTTATCGCAGGCTTTTTTCCAATGGTCTGGCGAGCCGCAGAGTGTACACTGCTTATTCTTTAATTGCTCCACGGTTAGCATCAGCTCCATCTAATAGCTCACAGGTCCAACACGGTGCAGGCGGATCGCCACGCGCTCCTCGGTATACACGATTTCCCGCGGGTGCCTCAGGGCACTGTGCTGCCCAATGGCCGCCCTTGTGGCACCTACCACAGATATTGATCACTTCAGACATGTTCAACATATGGGAGGAAGGAGAACAGGTACAAAGTTATTCACAGTGGACTCCGGGAAGACGGCAGTGGATGGGGGTAACGATGAAACTGCCGAACGGTCACGGGGTTGTGCCAACAGCAAAACACACACTGCGTGAGGTGAGATCAAGCGCATAGTGATAGCACGGCAGTGATCGTCAAAATAGCTCGTCGGGCCAACATCAAAGTAAAGTCATGGAGGCTAGGCGCCTTTCTGACGGACAGTGAAGGAGACAGTGCATGTAAATAAGCATGATGCGTCACGAATGAACCGTCCCTCCATTGACCGTAACGAGAGTATATACAGAGCGTGTACCCCCTATCGTTTCTCGGTTTCCTTTCCTATCCTATGGTGAAGGGGAAGCATGTACAGGCCCTGCTGGTGTCATGACTGTCTGCTGTAGACCCAACCCGCTCGCCCCTTGGGGGGTCCACCTGTTGGGCAGCACGAGGTAGGCGCCATTACCGCGGCACAGTGAGTACTGTAGCAGTGGGCTCTGGCTCCATCCCCGGCTGCGGTGTCTGGGGCGTTCGGGGGGAGGGGTGTTGTGCTCGAAACCATAACAGGGGTAGGAGGCGAACATGTCGAGCTGCCGTATCCTATCTCCTCCCTGTCTGTTGTGATGTTCAACTTAGATCGCGCGCAAGCGCTCGATCACACACACACACACACACACACACACACACACACACACACACACACACACACCACCACCACAACCTCATACACACGGACGCGTGCATGTGCTTCTACAATGAGGTGCTGCGAAGACCAATGCTCAAAAACCCGGCTGACAAGATCTGCTGCATTGGCATGTGAATCAACAAAATATATCTCTACAAGCGCCCCCATCCAGCGCAACTTATGGGCTAGTCACCGGAGAATCCTTTGCTGCGGAAAGAGGTTAGATCTGGCACGCCCCCATAGAATCTGGGTAATTGCACCCATATTGTCCAGGACTAACTGCACACGCGGCTGCGAGGACCGGCAGACTAAGTCAAGTGCTGCTAGAGCCCCGTACGGCTCCGCAGCCTGCTGGTTATTGACCCAAACTGGGACACGTCGGACTGAAGGGCCCCTGGGTGACTAGAGGCCAACCACATAGCGGCCTAGGAAATGGGGATCAGGGGCCGCATCCGAAAAAATCGGACAGGAGGTGCAGGAAAAATAGGGTGGGGCTCCCAGCCCCGGAAAGAGGCAGCAATGGCCTCCAAAAGGGAGCGGACAACAGCAAATGGGGTGCGGGAAGACCAAAATGGTCCCTGATTAAGCCACGACCGGGGACCAGCCACGAAAGAACCCACAGATGCAGCAGGCCTGCCAAGCCACACAATCTTGCCGAAGAGCCTCTGCAACGACTTGTAGTGGTACAGTTTAAGCACCAAAAGTGGCCACTTAGACACGACATCCGCCACAAAAGGAGTTGAAGGCTCAATGCGTGCCGAATTTAAATTCTATTGCCTTCGGCAAGGCACCTCGAAGAGGGGAGAGGGACAACCATTCTTGAGCTGCGGAGGCGGGAAAAATGCACAAGCAGGTTGTGCCCTAGACCCCTTGGGAGCCCACCCCCAACACCCAAATAGTGTGAAAAACGTATAAAGAGGGGCTAAAACATGCTTCACATGGGATATTTGATCATTTTGGATGGTCAAAGTATCAACAAAATCAGTTTCGGAAATTTCCATTTTTGAGCTGCTGAGGCGGGAAAACTGCATCAGCAGGTTGTGATCTAGACCCCTTGGGAGCCCCCCCCCCCCCCCCCCCCGAACACCCAAATAGGTGAAAAACACATAAAAGGGGGCTAAAACATGCTTTACATAGCATGTTTCATCGTTGTAAGTGGTCACAATATCAAAAAACTGTGCAAAATTTTCCATTTTTGACTTGTAGAGGGTTGAAAACTGCTTGAGCAGTTTGTGCTCACACCAAATGCCATTGAACCACCTACAAACAGCAATTTTGAAGCTTTTTGGGGGGCCATGGCACGGGCTACATAGGCCTAGCGGCCACAACGTGGGTCCCCCTAGGTGCCGAAGTACCCATATTGTCACTAAATCATCACCCAAACCCATCCCAAGGGCGACAAAAGGGTTTCCGAAAAAGGCAAATTTCGGAAATATTGCAGGTGTCACTAAACAGCCTACGCAACGGCAAGTTCGGGGCTTTTGGAGGGGTCATGGCTCGGGCTATATGGGCTTGGCAGCCACTACGTGGGTCCCCATGGGTGCTCAAGTACCCGTATTGTCACTAAATCATCACCCAAACCCATCCCAGGGGCGACAGAACGGTTTCGAAAAAAGTCAAATTTTTGGAAATCTTGCAGGTGTCACCACAGGCGGGGGGGGGGGGGGGGGGGGCGACCCCTCGGTTCTGGACGCCAACTACCCCCCCAACTAACTGTTGGCCGGAGGCCCCTTGGAGGGGGGGGGTTCAGGGAGGGCGAATGCGGGGGGTATAGGTGGGGCTGGGGGGGGGGGGGGGGCTCCGGGAGGGTCGGTTTGGGGGGGGGGGGGTCCAGGTGGGGCGATTTGCGGTGTTGTGGGGGGGGGGGGGGGGCTGGGGCACAGGCTCCCCTTACCTCCCCTTGCCCTCCCTCTAACCATACCATCACCATAAACCTAACCCTAACCTTTGCAGCCAGTTGGTTTGGCCATGCCAGCCATGTTGATTGGGCTGAACAAGATCCCCGCAATTTCGTTCATGGCTGCTTTTGCCACATCATTGCTCTCCATTTTGGACCCCAACACTCACTCCGACCCTAGCCTAGGGTGAGAGCCAGGGCTAGGGTTAGGGCTAGGGCTAGGGTCACCGAGCTGGTGGAAGCAGTCTTGGTTTTATAACCCTTTTTAGTGTCTAGGGTGGACCTACCAGGTTTAGCAAGCAAGCAGCAAGCAGCAAGCAAGCAGCAAGCAGCACGCGCGAAATGGGCCAAAATCAGAACTCCGTTGTGGTGCTTCGGATTCGGGTGAAATTTTGGTGGATGATACCTATGGGTGTGAAGTACAATCACACAAAGTTTGAGCAAGAAACTCAACGGTGGCGGCCGGGAACGGGATTCGCAAGTGGCGGACCTCAGTTTCAAAAACTGCAGTTTAGGGCCAAAAACAGCCATTTTTGGGCTTAAAAGCCCTGGAACACATTCAAAACGGCCAAACGAAGGGAAACGGTGGGTACACTCCACGTGCGGCTTGACTTCCCCATGTCAACGAGCTCTTTGCGGCCCTCTAACTCCATGATATGTCGTGGAAACGGCCCAAAAATGCCCCCAGAAGCTCCAAATGCCGACAGCCAAAACCAAGAATAGGCCATATCTTTGGCTACATGGCTCAAAATGCGATTCCGAGGGCACCTACTCCACCCGCAACCCCCCACTTTTTGTGGTTTCCACCCCTCAAAATTGCCCAAATGGACGTCTAGACCCCCATACCTAGGCCCACTAGGTTGCGGCAAGCTGCGAGCTCAAGCCCAAACAGGTGGGTGCCCAAATGGGTCAACAGGGTCCAGTAGGGGCAAAAAGATGACTTTTCTCAAAAATGATCCTAGACCATGTGCGACGCTAAAACAAGTGTTTTTGGACCGTTTTGAGCTTGTGGTGGCCCATTTTGGTCCTCCGAAAATCCCAAAATGCCTTGGAAATGGGCTGTTTTGGGACCAAAAATGGGTAAAAAATGGGTCAAAAACGCATTTTTCCAAACCTCATCCTAGACCATTTGGGGTGCACAAACGGGTGAAATGAGCCCATTTTGAGCCCATTTTGGGGTATTTTGGCCCCTCAGAGGTCCAAAAAGCCTTGAAAGTGGGCCTCGTGGTGATGGGGTTGACTTGCAAGCTGATTCCACTTTGTCAAGAGCCATCAATGTGTGAATCATTCTTGATGTCCCTCACCAGTCATAGCTGATGTTCCCTCCCCCACCAGCTCGGTCCCAATATTCAGTCTTGATTAGTGTTAGGTGTAGGGATAGGAGTAGGCTGAGGGTTGGGGGTGGGTGTTAGAGTCAAGGTTGGGTTTGGTCTAAATTCACATCTGCCAACAAGCAAAAGCACATGCACACAGAAAACGATAAGTAGCGTCGGTATGCGAGTCTGGGGCGTGATGTCGCATAAGGCAGCCTGTGCCATAGATACTGTCCAGGGTGGGTGGGTGGGCCATCGACATACAAAATATAAGAGACAACTGAGCGGACAATCAGTGCAGACACATATACACTCAATCCTGCATAGACCAAACTTGGGTTTGCTTATGGCAAACCTCATTTTGGTCTAAATTCACATCTGCCAACAAGCAAAAGCACATGCACACAGAAAACGATAAGTAGCGTCGGTATGCGAGTCTGGGGCGCAAACACTCCCCTACACCGACATGATAGCAGGCTGAATCTGCCCTGAAAGAAAAAAAAATAGATACCGGCTGCGCGCCTTGATCGGCCGCGCCGTGCAACACACGCACCCCGCGCAACACACGCCTACCTCACCGCCAATCGCACCGTCTCCCTACCACGCAGACACTCGCATGCTCAGAGCTATCGGGCGCCGTGCTCCCCGCTGGTCCCCGTCTGCACCCTCACCCGGCTCGGCCAAAGGTTGACCGTTGTGTTTGTTTGTAGCACCGGGCAAAGGCGCGTCGGAGGACACCGGCACGACGCCCAGCTACTTGCAGCCAACGGCCCAAGGACCAAACGCAGGGCGTTACGGCGCGTCAGGCAGGCTTCCGGACCTTCATGCCCACATGACCCTGCAGCTGCTTTATCACCGGTAGCTCCAACGTCCATACATGCTGGACTAACACCGTGGGGCCGCCCATAGCCAACCTCAGCCGACGTGTGGCCTCCTCTTGTGCTGCGGCATAGTCCCCCCTCCACCCCGACTGGATACGGCTGAAAGGATCCGCCGGGTTGCATTCCCCTGGGACCCAACACAGATACCACGACCTACGCGACCGCGTGCACGCGTATACCAGCCGTCGCAAAATTCTATTCTGCACTCGCAACCCCACACTCGCTTTTCCTGCCGCAAAACTTTGCAGTACCGAAAAGTTATCTCCAACCAAACCTACTCTGTCCCACCCCAATGCGGACACGAAATGCACTGCATACTCTAATGCCGCGAACTCTGCAATCTGCTGATTGCACAACACCTCATGTACGATCCCTGACCTTCCCCCCATTGTGTATCCCCACAGCGCCATCCTCCAGGTTCGCCCATCGCAGGCTCCATCAAAAAAAATGTACTCAGCCCAATCGCGCGGCTTCTTAAAAAAAACCAACGGCCTCCATGCCATCAGCCCCCACGGCAGCAAGCCCGCAAGGGTGTGCAACAAACGCAACGGGGCGTCAGCCAACCACTGAGGCTGCCACAGTATATGCGCCCACACCGGCGCCACGAACGGCAGCACTCCCCAATTTGGGCGCACAAACCACAGCAACCTGCCCAAAAAGCGTAGCAAACGGCGGCGTGTACAAGGGCCTACAGCCAGTTGCCACCAGCGCGCCACCAAAGCTTGCCAATTTCCGCGCGCCGTGGACACAGTGGCAGCCTGGAAATCGAAAAACTTTCCAATCCATGCCAAACCAACGGCGGCCTCCAAGGTGCTTTTTGGACTGACAATGGCCCCTTCCTCCCTCAGGCGTGAAGCAACAACACCCGCCTGCATACTAACCCACTTCCTGCCATACCCAATGATAAACACATCGTCCAGGTAGACAAGCACCAAGACTCCCTGCACCCTCGCGCTCTGCACCAGCCTGACCATCACGGCCTGGCAAATGGCTGGACTGTGGGTCCACCCGAACGGGAGACAATCAAAACTATACAATACTCCATCCACTGAAACTCGAAAGGCGTCAGAAAATTCAACAGGGGTCTTCAGAGACCAAAAACAATTACTAAGATCGATATGACATGCACACAAAACAGGCTCCTCCCCCACACAGGGCGGGTCAGCTTTGAGCGACGCCATCTGGTGAAGAAGAAACATGACATTATCCCCCACCACCCCCGCACAACCGGCTGGAACGAAATCCAAATGTATATTCCAATGCACAATCTGTAAAAAAGCGACAAGCTCAACGCTTGGCAATCGCAAGGGGGGGCTGTCGCACCCCTGGGCCTTGTTGAAAAGGACCATGTTGCAAATACAGCTTGCCTTTTCGCTGTTTTTCGGGATAGCGAAAAGGGACCCATTGGGGCCCAAACCGTCCGCAAGACAGGAGCGCAGTACCCCTTGCTGAACCAAAGCCCTGGCCAGGACCGCAGACTGGCCCGTTACAGGCGCCAGAGAAGAAAAGGACCGCCTGCTCACCTCGCCAAAGTTACCCGGCACCAATGCCTTCCAAATATCGGGGGGGATGCGGACATTACCCACAGGTCCCACCCCCCTCTCTAAAATGGTCGTAGTTAATGGCACCACAATTAACTTTGGGGAAGTGGAATCTCGCAACCAGATCAGCCACGCGTCCCTCGTGAGCTGCACAAAAAACTGACCGATATGTACCCCAGGGTGCGGTATCCCTAACTCTGACGAATGCCTCCACATCCTGAGCACCAGCACCAGCAGTCGTCCCAGGATCCAGCCATCATCGCCTCCGCTGCTTGGCGGGAGGTCGATCACCTCCCGCAGCTTGCTGCACCACTCCCGAACCGCTCCGTCCCGTACTCGCTGCAGGATCCACTCGGCCAACTCGGGGCCCCAGGGCTGCCGATGCCACGGGGCTGGCACTGCCATGTCTACGCACCTTGACGGTGCGGCGCACCGGGACTCCAGGTCGCTGAGGCGTGTCATCATCCGACAGTACAATGCACGCTCGCTTGGACCCAACGTCAGGCTGCTGCTCCACAGTTTGCTGTCCGTCCCGAAATAACTCCGAAATCGCTGCAGGCCAGAAGTCGTGCCCTCGCGCCGTGCGCTTAACGAACTTGGAGGGTCCCTCTGGCCATGGTAGTCTGATGGAGGTCCAGATTTTATACTCCTCAGGTGGCTGTGCGTAGTCCTCCGCCACCCTCCGTGATTTCCATCGTCCCCACCATTGCCGGATCTCCGCAGGGAGGGCGAGGTACTTCTGCAGGGCAGCACCCCCGGGTTTCCAACAATGCCACCTGTGATTGGCGTACTCTGTTCCCCGGAACCCGAATTCCAGGAATGACTCCAACCATGGTGATCCGGAAGGGCACATGATGGGCGACCTGCGACGACCTGTGGACCCATAGTCACAGAGCCACCTCGCCCATTTTGCGGAGTACGGGCCCAGTTCTCGCTGAACAACCTTGTCACCGTTCTTGTTGCATCTGAACCATATAGCCTCGTCCTCGATCCCTCGTCGTCGAACCCCGGCCGCCTGCCCCACCCGCCACAGACAGGTGAAGGAGAGGACGGCCAAGGCGAACCCGGACCACTGCTCCTTGGTTCGACAGGATTGGGCAAGTACGGACAGTGCCTCCAGTCCTCCATACGGTCGCTGCTCCTCCGTGTTAAGGATGGTGGACTTTGCCATGCGCCAATGCCTGGCCTGGACCACCCCAGCGATCCACCCCAAGTCCTCCAGGGCCCGTACCGCGCTGATGGCCCCTCGCATGTATGACCTCGACCTGCCTTTGGCGAAGAGCGCACGTAAGTATCGGTCCAGCAATTTTGACTTATCGACATCCGGCTGCGAGGCTGCGAGTGACCCCAATGCCCGGATGTGAACGGCATAGTTGCTTCTGGTGCCAACGCTCCATGACATGGCGACAAGCGCATCGGAATACTCTGCCGGGTCTTGTCGATTGAGTCGCTTCCACGCCGCCCACCACGATGACCAGTCTGCCGACTCTCCCAGTACTCCCTCCACCTCTCCCGACGGCGTCTCACCGACTGTCCCCCTCTCCCCCTGTTCTTCCCCCCCTTTTGGGTACCGTCACTCGTAGTATGGGCAGGCAAAAAACCAATGCTTCTTGCCCGGCGCTCCATGGCTCTTGCACGTGCGGCAACCCGTAGCCGGCGGATCCGTCATGTCGGTCCTCTGCTGATTATTGTTCTTCGGGATCCAAATCCTCGTCCGTTCTCGTACGAGAACCTGCTCCGCAGGCTAGCCAGACGGCGACGGACTTCCTCCACAGGGACCGTAGTGTCCCCAAAATTTTCTGGCGGCTCTCCCACTTCCTTTGGGGTCTCGCCCCCACGCCCACCTCCGGTGTGCTGATGGTATGATTCTCCGTACGTCCCCATCGCCGATACCAGCAGGATCCACAGTCCCTCCACGTAATTGGCCACCAAGGCCGGAATCGGGGGGGTTCCCCCACCGTCCGACCCATCCATGGGGGCGGTCACGGCCTCCAGCCAAGCATTGGAGGTCCAGACCTCTTTGCTCTGCGCCTTCTCCGGAGACATAACCAACTCTTCTTGGAGGTCAGACGATTTCCAGGCTGAGGTGCACTCCATCAGTTGGGGATCCACCTTTTGCCCGTCCAGGACGGCCTTAAAAAATACCAATGAACGGCATACCCACTGCGGTTTATGATCCATCTCCATCAAAATGGATAGCTCCCTGTGGCTCAACTTGGGGATCTTTTTGGAGGGCTCACTCTTCCCCAACTGCACCTCTTCCAACCGCCGCTCCAACATCTCCAGCTTTTTCAGGACCTCGCTGATACCACTCTGCGACTGCTCATTGTTCTCCTCCACCGCCTTAGCGAAATTACCCGTATCCACGTCGAATCGCAGGTCCTCCAACAGGCAATAACACGCTATGTACTCCACCAACTCCACCGTTGTGAGCTCCAGCCCATGCGCCTTGATAGCCTTCTCCACCCACTCTTCCTTTCGATCACCCAACTTGTTAAGGTCAGTCTGGATCTCCATGCGCAGCCTCATAAAATCCTTCTGAGGCGCCACCAGGCTCCATTGGGCGTGCAGCCCCGACTGCGTATACTCCCGGAAAGAGATCATCTTCTTTCCTTTTCCTTTATCCTTCTTCGCAGCCTTGGCCCCCGACGGGGTGCCCTCCCGCGCAGTACCCTTGCGCTCCGCCTCCTCCCGTAAGGCCTCCTCGATCTCGTTTGGGGTAGCAAAACCAGGGTGCATACCCCCGACTCCACGCAAACGCACCTGCACATGACTCCCGCTCTGGGGCACCTTCATGTCGTCCGCGAGGGCACGCCCCTCGCACAACATCCAAAAATCGTCGTCGCCACAGCCCCACAGCCTGACAACTGCACAGCGCAGCTGGCGTGCTCCTTCGCAGGGAACCTGCACCCAACCCCGCGGGCCTTGTAACCAAACTTGGGGGGGGGGGCCGGGGCGCGTGGCCGATCCGCCCGTGGCAGAACCATCACCCCGTCCCCCTGAGCTAACCCCCCTGGTTCGGCCAAAGATTGACCGTTGTGTTTGTTTTGGGCACCAGGGGGGGTCGCCCAAGGTTCAAGGGATCTGGCGTCCAGATGCCGCGTCCCGGCAATCCCCGCCCCCCTCTTGCCTCGGCGTAGGGCTTCACTCAGCTCAATCGATTGCCCGGCTTTTGACCCGCCGGCCGGTTTCCCCCCAACACGCGCTCCACCGGGCTCGCCCTGTCGAGGCACCAGCCCACGGGGCAATCGGAAAGCATTCCCCATCGACATACAAAATATAAAAGACAACTGAGCGGACAATCAGTGCAGACACATATACACTCAATCCTGCACAGACCAAACTTGGGTTTGCTTATGGCAAACCTCATTTTAAGGATAGTGTTGGGGTGCAAATTGGACAAAATTTTCCTTAGGGCACCTTTGGTGTTCATGTACCCCCCCCCCTTGCGCAAGCACGGCCAAGGTCTTGAAAAACAACGGTCACACGGGGTCCCCGTGCCTAGACAAGCCCGTGCTAGCTCATCGGAATGAAACGGCGGTGGGGCTCGGCGGCAGTCCTCGGCCGAAAAACTCGGCGGCGGTTCGGCCGGCCAACTCGGCCGGCCGAACCGCCGGGCGGCGGTCCGGCCGGCCGAGACCGCCGCTGAGGATTTCGGCCGAAAATTTGGCCGACACCGCCGGCCGGGTAGGTTCCGGCGGTTCGGCTGCCTTTTGTGCGCACCGCCTTCTGTGTGTACCGCCTTGCCTGTGGCCCCTTAAATAACATGACTCCTACAGTGGCCACAGGCCGCCTTTTGTGTGCACCGCCTTGTGTAGGCACCGCCTTCTGTGTGTACCGCCTTGCCTGTGGCCCCTTAAATAACATGACTCCTGTTGCGCGCGATGCATGTGACACCCAAGCCAGCGATAGCAACATTTTTCATGGCTCAAAACCATAGCAAAACAATTGCCATTGGGTTGCAGTACCAATCAGAATGTTGTTATGAGCAAGAGGAACCATCACAAACATGACCCAGCCCTTCTTTCCCTGTACAATCAGCGCACAATCACGAAACGATGAATTTCTGACCATAAAAACCATGGTCAGAAAAACCCATAAAAACAACGGTCACACGGGGTCTTCGTGCTTAGACAAGGCCGTGCTTGCGCAGGGGGGGGGGGGGGTAGCATCGGGCGCCTTAGGCGCTCATGGAGGCCTGAGGGCGACACCTTTGGCAACTAACTGTTGGCCGAAGGCCCCTGGGGGGGGGGGGGGGGGGGGGCAGGGGTAGTTGGCGTCCCAGGACGCGCGGAGTCGCCCCCCCCTCGTGGGTGTCACTAAACAGCCTTATCCAGCGCGAAAACGGCTAAGTGCTCACTAGCAAGGGCCCATAGGGGGGGGCAACCGGGCGTACCTGGAGTTCGGACCCGGGACCCCCACCATGGGTTAGGGGGTCCATGTACAAGAAAAAAGTTGCCCGGGACCTGGGTCCAAATCCGCACACAGCACCCGGAATACGCAAAGAAGTTTTGACCCCCCCCCATGACACCCCCATACCCCCACACCCCCACACCCCCACACCCCTAAAAAGGGGTACCCGGGTACGGGGGGCTAAGGGGGTCAAAAACGAAAAAGTTCATTGGGGGATCATTTTCTCTCCTAAAATGATGATTTTACAAGGTGTTGGATATCCGGTACCATACCTTGGGGTATCGCACGCAAATGGCCCCCAAAAAGGGGGGGTATATGGCGCACGCACCTGCGCTTGATCTAACAACCCTCTTCGAGGTGATTTTGACGGAAAACAACACCTCCCCTAGCTCACGGGGGTGTGAAGTTATAAAGGGCAGAGTAGGACGTTGTTCTGTCAGGGCTTGGGGTGTCTGCATGGCGACAACAGAGGTACACTCCCCAAATTCTGAAAGCGGAGAGTAAAGTGGGGAGACTCTGGGCAGCGAAGCAGCAATGCGTTCACATCCTAACCCCCTTTGTGGGAGCAACACCAAACTTCCAAACTTTTGACGGAAAACAACACCTCCCCTTGCCCTGACACGGGGAGGGGGTGTAGAGTTATAAAGGGCAAAGTAGGACGTGCTTCCAAAAATTGTGGAAAAAGCACCTCCTGTTGCTCTGGCAAGGGCATTGCTCTCGTAAGGCGGGGGGGGGGGGTCATGTTTCAAGTTTTATGTCGATTTGAACATCAAGCGCCCCACCCCACCAAACCTGTCCCAGACACGCATGGGGGGCAGCCACCAAGAAAGGGCGGACTGCAGCAGTCAACAACACAAGGAAAACCCCTCCCCCCCCACCCCCAATCACACCCCATTGACGGACCACCGTGCCCTCTGCCCAATCCGCAGCCCATCCATCACCTTCTGAGGCCTCTCCCACCCGAGACTTCGGCACCCGAGCTGAGCGACCCACCTCCAGCGCCCCCACAGGCAACAAGCAACGTGCGCTCATGGCCCATGGAGCTGCAATGGTTGTCAATGAGGCGTACCCCCGAGACGGGGCCCTGGCCCATTTTCCTCAGTACCATGACAAAACCTGTGCACCTTCGAAGGCAATATATAAATCATTGGCCAGTGCTGCAGAACAGCTCCGGACAAGTGTTCGACTCCTCTCAATATCCGGGCTGCCCGATTGCCATGCAGCCCCCGCCCCAACCCCACCCCACCCCGGCGGCTTTCCACTGGTCATGGCAATAATCCCTGCCCCCCCGGTCCCCACTATCGCACATCTCACAACCGCTCGACCACCACTTGGGGGAGGGGGGGGGGTCCAGCACTGGCTATCGGCCAATTACTGTCGGCTACCTCCAACGCACTGCCCATCCCCTGCAACGCGGTGCAGACGTTGCGCAAAGCAGTGCCCTTCACCTGCGGACAAGCCCACGTTCTGCAAAAACAAGGCCCGCAACGCGCGCAGCGATGCCGAGCACCCGGGGGATGGGTGCGCATCGACGGACAAACCAGCGCTGCGAGGCCGGCGCATGCCTGTTTTGGAAGGTTTGGGAAGACACTGTCATCGCTCAATTCTTAGGACACCCACGATGAAGACTTGTGGTCATCAACACTCCTACGAACCCGCACGCGGCCCCAAAACGGGGCCACTTGGGGGCCAACAATTACTTGTGAAAAACGGGTGTCCCAGTCCTTTTTGACCCACGCAGTTTGTGATGGATCCCATGGGATGTTGTTGGATGGGGGGCTACCACACCGCAACGGGTGACAGGGATATGTCTTTGACCCCCCCCCCCCCCTGCCGCCTTGACTCCAAAACAACGACATCGCGTTGTCCCACTACATGTGCGGGCGCCATGCGGTGGAGGTTCTCTCTTCGAGGTGCCCGGCTGAAGGCAACAGAACTCTCGACAATTTGACTTTTCCGAAGTCCTTCTGTTTGCCTGGCCGCCAGGCCCATGCAGCCTGCGCCATGGGCCACCCTAAAGCCCTAACATTGCTGACCACCCACAAACGGCAGCGGACCGTCGGACGCCAAACCGCGGGTCCAGACGGTCCTTGACCACAAGCACCCCCCACCCCCCGTGGGGCTGTCCGTTGCATCAGGCGCCCATCGGGGCTGCAGTCGTGTGGCCTGGCCAGACTGACACTCGGGGCAATCATCGGTTGCGACCGCGGGATGTGCGGACGCTCGAGCAACGCCTGCAGACCCGAGGAGGGAGTTAGACCCGGGGCGGCGGTCCCCAAGGCCCCCGCAAGGTCTGGGCTCCGCCCCAGTGAATGCGGTCAGATAGGGGGGGTGTATGCACAGCACAGGCACAGCGCGCGCACAGCGCCCAACAGTGTGCTGGCGTTCCCGTGACCACCCTGAACACCCCCCACCACCGGGGGGGCTACGTCCACGGGGCAAAAACAGCGGATTTCGACAGCAATCCGGCATTTTCAGTGTGAAACAGAGTTCGTTTTAACTCATTTTCGGAGTTTTTGGCCTGACTAAGAATCAAAGCAGTCCTGTGCATAGGAACACGGTAGTTACCACGGTCACCTCGGCCATCGGCGGAAATGGGTCTAAAATAGCCTCCTTTTCGCAGAGCGCACGGTGCGCCCCCATACTGACGTCGGTTGAGCGCCGAGTGCCGTCGGTCGTCAACCACCGTCAGGTGACCGCAACGCTGCAGCCCAAGCCTCAGGGGCTAGACGAACGAACAACAGGTACACCCTCCGCCCAAAATAACTTCGATCAAGACTTTCCTCAATTACATCCCAAACAAAAGATTCCTTTGTGCCCATGACGTTGGGCACGCCAACTGCCGGCGGTTGGCCATCAACAACCGCTGACCACCAACGGCCGGCGGTTCACGTCCAACCGCCAAACGACGTGTGCACACATTCATTCCACCAGCAAAAAGAAAAAAGCAACCGCTTCCTCAGGACTCCCTGACCCCAATATATAACGTGTTCGCGAGAGCTGCAGCATTGCCCCGTCTCAAGTCGCGCCCGCGAGAAATTGGGCGAGCCCTGCAGAAATCCAGTGTTCCTTACCTTATGGTCAGGAAGCTGTGCGTCTGTGTGTGTGTGTGTGTGCGCGCGCGTGGCAGTTCTCATGCCGTTCCGATGCAGTAGAGTGTGCGCGGCTATCCTCGTGCAATTCCACTGCATTGGACTGTGTGTGGCTGGAGCATGAGACGTTTGCATCCTTTCGATCAGCCATCCACCAACGCCCTTGCCGCAAGTTTGCGCGAAAGTGCGTGCACCGCTGGGGCCCTCCAGTGCCAATGGTTACCACATCACGCCTGAAAACCACAGCCCACTGGACTTCAGTGCGCACCCCCCGCCCTGCCCCACGCCCTGCCCCAGCCAAGAGGTACAAAAGTGCAAGAGTGCAGTGCGGCCCCGGAATGCCCTGGGGTTCCTGCGGTTTGGTGCTCCGAACACCCATGGCCCGCGCTGTGTTGTGTAGTAGTGTTGCGCTGTGTCGTGTCGCGGTGCGGCGCGGCGTGCGGCTTCTTGTGGCGCGTGCCGCTGCATTGCGGAGTCGTCTTGTGTCGTCGCGTCCTGCCGCGGTGCAGTGTGTCGTGGGGTGCCGCGCTGCCTCACGCAGCGTGCGGGCCGTGCCCCGGCGTCGTACACCGCCCAATGTGCGTGCGATGGGCCCATGGCCCGCTCAGGCCTGCGTCTCCTGCTCTTGGGCAACCTTCTCTTCGGCGGCCTCCTCTTTGGCCGCCGCCTCTTTAGCGGCCTTCTCCCGCTTCTCCTGCTCCTTCTGCCGCTGCCGCGCAATCTGGTCCGCCTTCTTCTGCGCCGCCGCGGCCTTCTGCCGCTCCAGCTCCTCCTTGCGCTTCTGCTTCAGCGCCCGCTTCTCCTCCGCCGCCATGCGGACCTCCTCCATCTCCTTCAGGAGCTCGTCGCGGTCGCGCAGTTTGAAGGTGCTGCCGTCCCGCGTGTCCTGCAGCTGCACCCCCACGTTCGGGAACCCGACGTCCCGGAGCTTGTCGCACTCCTGGAGGTAGGGGATGGCCTTGTCCGCGCGGGCCTGCGTCCGGATGGCGTTGCGGAACTGCAGCACCTGCACCAGAGACAGTGCCGTGCAGTGGGAAGTGTTCGAAGAAGGGGTGGGGGGAGGGGGGGACACCCAACAGTTTGTGTACCAAGAAGGGCCCGGCCAGATTTTCCCAACGGTAAATTTCGTTGTGTCCCACGATGGCCCCTTTGGTCTTGGCCACAGGCAGGTCACAGAGCGCTCCACACATGCACGTCCTGGTATGCACATGCAGCGAAGGTCGGCAGTTCAATCCGTCATGGCTCATTCATACAACCGAGTCTCCGACCCGTGCTCTTTATTCCACCCTTGGCCTGTTTTGTCAGCACAACGGGTGGCCAGTAACTGCCGGTGAATGGCGGTTAACCGACGACGGTTGGCCAGTAACCGCCGGCGCTTGACCTCGCACCGGCAGCCCTTCCACTCGTACACCGGCTGTTTGGCGCCGGGGCCGGTGTACATGCTCGTCATCGTCGACTCGCACGGCTAAGGGTCTTGGGACGGCACTGTTACGGTGGAGCTGGAGGATTTTGTTGGGCGGGACCCCTACGTCTGGCCCACCGAAGTGACTAGGTTTGGGATTCGAGTGCACTTTTCTGGTGCCTCTGTGTTCTTCACCCTCCCCCCCCCCCCCCCGCACCCTCACACCCTCTCTGCCCCCCCCTCTGCAGGAATTGGGGGCGGGTTCGGGGGGGACAGAAATCCCAGGTGACAGTTTCGTCTTAGCAAAGGTCATTGGGCGCGCCGTCGGAGTTCCACTGAAGGAGGGGATGGGGGGGAGGTTTGGTTTGGTTTGGTTTGGCGAGCACCCGGCCCGTGGTCTCTGGCGCCAGTCTGACTGTGCACGCCCGACCTAAGGCATGGGAATGCGGAGCGTAACGCCATTACTCTCTCGCACGTCCTCGCGCCTCATCTCTTCGGCCGCTTGTGCTGTGCGCCGCGTACGTGGTCCACTGGTCCACTGCTCTGTACGCCCGACGCTCCCACCTGGTCGTTGATGTGCTCACGTATCGGTGGCGAAGAACCGAACTATGACGGCCCACTGCCGGAATTCCACCGCTTGCAATGCAGCCGGCACGTGCACATGGTCCGCTGGAACTGCCGCCCAGTCGTGCGTGCCCTCTCCTTCCTCGGCTATGCACGTGTGTGACCGGGGGACCCCATTGATGATGCGCAGTGTCGTCCCTCCATGGCGGACTCACCGCCTGTAGAGCTCTCCGCCATTTGGCCCTGTGGCACGGGCATCGGTACCGCGTCGTAACCTCTTCGTGTCTTTCGCAGCTGGGGCATGCCTCCAGACGTGGGTGCCACATCCCCAGGTGTAGTGGCACCAGCAATATTCCCGTCTCCGGGGACTCGCGGAGGAGCTGCTCCATCCGGGGATGGAGGGCCCGCGGCGGCCTCCATTTGCTCGGTGCGTGCATGCGCCACTCCATGTGTGCTGAGTCGTGCGCCGTGGGGCGCGCTCCATACGTCGGTGATAGCGGCAGTGGCACCGCCAAACGCCCCCCTCTGGCACTCCTGGCACAAGCTTCCGTGGCCTGCGCGTCCGCCAAGATGTTGCCCATCTTCCGGACATCTCCCTGATTTGCCAAAGCTGACACTTCTTGGTGGGATTTCACCCACCAGTGCGCCGCCGCAGCCTCGCTGACCGACCACTACAATGCCCTCCGCAAGGGATGCCTCTGCCGTTCTGGCGGCTTCTCTGCTAATGCCGCCGCCGCGTGCGCATCGTACATTTGCTCGATCGATCGTGCCGCCAAGTCGCGGAGGGCTCCACCACATACCGCCCAAGCACCACACAGCTCGGCTGTGGTGTCATCTACCCATGTCTCCGGAGGCACCGCGGCTCCCCACCACTTGTCGCCGACTCGGATCACTAGACCCACTCCGCACCCACTCTCTTCGTCAGGATCCTGGTGTGCCCCTGTGTCCGTGTACATTGCTACGTCTGCCCCCGGGACTGTGTTGGCCACGTTTCCCATGGGAGCTGAAGCGTCGGTCTTCCCTCTCGCTGGTGGGATTCAGCCGTCATGTCGACTATCTCCCAGCCGATTTTGCTGAACGCTCTCCGCAGCACGCTTTTGGTCGCTGCGGCCACGTGTTGGTACCACCGAGCCGTGGACCACGCCGACAGTGCTTGTCGGGTCGTGTTCATGACCCGTAGCTGTTGATGCACTGCCGCCCCGTACATCGCTGTCCGTGGATGCCGTACTTGGAAAGCGAGCCACAGGATCCGCCAAAGTGTGCTAGAGTCCAGCTTCAAGTGCACCTGGATCTTCCTCCTCCACACTCTCCCCATGGGGGCGGCTAGACGGTACACATCCGCTTTTGTCAGTAGCGCGTCTGGGCCACCACCTGCGCCAGCACCTGTTTTGTGAACACCCGCGCTACGTCCTAGATCGCCGCCAGGTGGATGGTCGTTGTCGCCCACTGCTCCCCTGCATCTCCCCTGCATCTCATCCCTATCCCGGCCGCCTCGCTGAGGACTTGGCTGCCTAGCACCCAAATGCCACGGCATTTGTCTTGTCTCTGGGCCTTGCCGTATTCTGCGTCTTGTATGGCTTTCGTGGCCCCTGCCCGGCTGGTCCACGTGATATACAGGTACTCCTCTTTAGACAGGACATGGCGTACCCTGAACTTCGGTGCCACTGTGTCTTGCTGGTTGAGCATCGCCACTAGCGCCTCTTCTGTCGCCGCCGGCACGACCGCGTCGTCCGAGTACCGCTTCGTGTCAAATGCGAATTCCACTCCATTGTTCCACACATTCTGGATGCCGGTGTGCACTGGCCCCACAGCCTCCATGTACTGTACCTCTTGGTACAGGTAAACCCTAGGCCCCAAGGGCGACCCCTGGAAGACCCCCACTCCGAATCGCCAGGCTCTCATTGTGCTTGCTGCCGTCACTGAGACTATCTGGGCCCACTGGACGTACCGCTGATACTAGCGCGCTTTGGGTGGGTCTACTCCTGCCTCCTGCAGGAGGTGCGCAACACCAGATGTACTGTGCCGTACGCGTTGCTGCGATCTCTGTTGTACACAACCACGCTGCTGCCTTGCTCTCGCGTGTGGCAGCATCGTCAGCATGCGGGCCACATCTCCCGCGGACCTCCCTCTCTAGTACGCCCACTGCTTGTCACTCACGTACTCTTCCGTCTAGTCTATGATCATGATTGCCACCAGCTTAGCTATTTCCTCTTCCATCGCAATGAGCCTCGTATCTTCCTTTGTCCGCACTCCTGGGCGCTTGCGGATGGGCACATGTAGTACAAACTTGAGCACCGGCTCGATGTACCCCAGAGCCCCTGTCATGCTCACCGCCTCCCTCAGGGTCGACAGTGACATCGCCGTGAGCTACTGAATTGCTGCATGCCTGATTTGCCCGGGGCTCGCGCCTCCCGAGACTGGACTGCTTTGACCCATGCTTCCATCGGGAAGTCCAGGTCGGTGTGCCCCGCCCCTTGGTTAGGGAATACGCTCGCCGGTCGCCGTTGCTTCCTCTCCATCTATCGGGCGAACTCTTGCATCATGGCCGCCCCCGTTAGTGGGGCTCCAGTCACGTCGTTGACCGTCGTGACGGGCGCGAAGACGTTGCCGCGCCGCCGCCGTACCATTCTGCGGGCGGACGGGAGGTCCTGCGGCCCTCTGTCCAAGAACACGCGTTGCTGCTCTTGGAACCCCGCTCGCGCCTGCCATCTCCTCTTGCGCGCCATCAGCACCCCCCCCCCCTCTACTGGTCCCGAAATAATGGAGGGCAAAGGCCGAAGGTGCCAGAGAAAAGTTTTGATTGGCCGAAGGCCCGGCGCAAAATTTGGCCCCATCACTTAAGGGGGGGGGGTCCTGGAACCCCCCCCCCCCCCCACACACACACCCTCACTGGCGCTGAGCTGCTACGTGGAACTCTAGCAGCGCTTTGGGGTCCCTTGTTCACCCTCTTCGCAGCAGACCGTTTGCGTGGCAAGGGGATGCCGGGGCATGTGTGTGCCCCACCAAAAAGAAAACAAGACCCTGTGGGCGCCCCTAAGGTACGTCCCGCCTCTGCCAGCGCCGGCAGGGCAGTGGACGCCGCGGGGGCGGGGCAGCGGTACCGCAATTCCACTCCCACGGACGATACTGCCCCTCCCTTCGACCCCCGACCCATCCCACAAACGGCCTTGGTCAAGGAAAGCGGGTCGCACAAATGACACGGCACTGGACACAGGGGGCACTTCGGTGCAGGTCTGCACCCCAACACCCGCGGCAGAGGGGGGGGGGGGGACAATGTTTCGGGCTTGGGGCCATCATTGAACTCCCCATTTCATTCTGAGCATTTTGAACACACATGGGAGGGGGGCGGGGTGGCACAAGGCCTTGGTGGTTGGCTCTGTTAGCCGCGGGGGGGGGGGGAGGCTCGGGAGGGGCTGTCCCCAAACTTTGGTGCCTTGTGGACAGTTGCGGGAACCACAGCCCTTGTGATACACAGCGGACACACAACACAATCTTTTGACGTACACCCTGGGCACACAACATCATTCCTCGGGATACACAGTGGACACAGAAGAAAATTGTTTTGGGATACCCAGTGGCATAAAGACTGACCCTGACATGCAAGACACGGGCTCCAGTACCTCCCTCCAGAAGAAAAATGTTAGCTGCCAACCCAGGGAGCAAGAAATGGCCGGATTGCGCCAAAAAGTTTGGCGGGGACGTCGGCACCAATCTGAAAGACCAAAATTTCGCCCCGAAAATTTCCCATGCCGAAATATCCTACCCCCATACCTCTGTAGATGGGGGGTAAGCCCCGTTCCCCATCCACCCAGAGGCAAAACAAAGTAGGGCATCGTTTCTCTGGCCTGCTCGTTAGGCTGCCGTGGGGCTGGGTGGTTTGGTCCGCTTTGGTATGTGGCATGTACAACCGGGAACTTGTAGAGAGACGAGTTACACACGTGCGGTCTCCAAACCTGCCGGTGCTGTGTGTGGAGGGTCAGGCGCTGCGTACCCGCCATCTGGATGAACTGCCGCAGTAGTTTCGGCTTTGGAACGCGAGCCGAACAAGAGTGGGCACCACATGCGCTACTCTGGCCACATCACCCCCGCCGTTGCGGGGTCACGCCCAGAGCGAGCGTGGACTGTGGCAACATACGTCCCACTGAACAAATTGCTCATCCCCATTGGGGTAGGTCGGGGTGTCTGGAGGGGAGGTGGGGGATGTCAGGATCCAGGACCACCCCCCATGGCATTAGACATCGGGTTTACTACATGCTACCCAACCAGTCCTCATGTCCCGCCACTTGTCAGAGATGGAGCAACAACAAGACCTCATCCAAAATGGGAGTCACGCGCTCCTCAAAGTCCCCAGATTCCTCTTGAGCCAGGCCCAGTTTTGAGGGCGCGCCCAGTCCGAACATCTTCAGAATGCCCGAAATGTACTGTGCCACATCGAGCACCAGCGGCAGACGCACACTTGGGTCCTCACTGTCACCCTCCCGCAGCTGCAAGTACTTGTTCACATCTCCGATCAGCTCCTTCAGTGCCGTGATCACTTTCCGAGTGTCAAAATTGTTGCAGAGCGCTGCGTGGACGGTGCCGCAAGTTTCCTGGTAAATGGTGTTGTGGTGTGGTGTGGTGTGGTGTGGTGTGGTGGTGTGGTGTGGTGTGGTGTGGTGTGGTGTGGTGTGGTGTGGTGTGGTGTGGTGTGGTGTGGTGTGGTGTGGTGTGGTGTGGTGTGGTGTGGTGTGGTGTGGTGTGGTGTGGTGTGGTGTGGTGTGGTGTGGTGTGGTGTGGTGTGGTGTGGTGTGGTGTGGTGTGGTGTGGTGTGGTGTGGTGTGGTGTGGTGTGGTGTGGTGTGGTGTGGTGTGGTGTGGTGTGGTGTGGTGTGGTGTGGTGTGGTGTGGTGTGGTGTGGTGTGGTGTGGTGTGGTGTGGTGTGCCGAAGGCGCTGTTACCAAATGGCAAAGGCCGGGATGTCTACCCAAGGGCAAAGGTAAACGGGCGGGGCTGTGTGTGTTGTGTGCGCGCTGTGTGTAAGTGTGTTGTGACATAGCCGGACCAGTGCACTCTCGCACTTGGCCAACACTGCCTTGCCGACGCCTGCGCGCAGTCACACAGGGTCTCATGGGCCCACTGCACCCTGCGTGCCGCGCTGCACCATCAGTGCTTTTTGTGTGGTGCCGCACTGCTTGGTGCTGTGCACTACACTGCACTGTGTGTGCCCTGCTGCACGGTTGTTGTGGGCAGAGGGCAGTGGGCAGTGTAACGCACTGCCACGCCGCCTGGGGGCTGTAGGCAGTGGAAATCCTGCTTCACACTGCCGCATTGCCTGAGGGCAGTGGGGAGTGGTACTCCTGCCATTCTCTGCCTCCCTGCCTTGGGGCAGTGGGCCGGGCATCTCCTGCCATACACTGCCGCCGTGCCTGGGGCAGTGGTCAGTGGAACTCCTGCGGCACACTGCGCCACGGCCCGGGGGCAGGGGGCAGTGGATCTCCTGCAATGCACTGCCCCACTGCCTGGGGGCAGTGGACAGTGCAACTCCCGCAATACACTGCCCCACTGCCTGGGGGGGGGGCAGTGGGCAGTGGAACTCCTGCAATACACTGCCGCACTGCCTGGGGGCAGTGGGCAGTGGAACTCCCGCAATACACTGCCGGTGTGGTGTGGTGTGGTGTGGTGTGGTGTGGTGTGGTGTGGTGTGGTGTGGTGTGGTGTGGTGTGGTGTGGTGTGGTGTGGTGTGGTGTGGTGTGGTGTGGTGTGGTGTGGTCTGGTCTGGTGTGTTGTGCGGAAGGCGCTGGTACCAAAAGGCAATGGCTGGGATGGTCTTGCACGCGGGAAAATGCAAGCCGGGAGGGCTGTGTGTCTGAGCGTGCGCTGTGCGCAGTGTGCTGCGCACCTGGGACGGTGGGGCTAGGTCCCTCTGTCGGGGCAGTCTTAGTTCAGGGCTGCCCGGGGGATGCCCTGCCGTTCCGCGTGTTGGTACAGTTGGAGTTCTCGCAGTGCTCACGCCATTGTGCCTCCTGGCCCCGCGCCGGCCTTGATGAGGCCGTCTCGAGCTCTTGCGTGGGCCAGCAAAAACCTCTGCGACTCCAACAGCACTTGCCGGATGAACTCTGTCCCCAGGTCATGCAGTCCTACCAGCCCCATATGTGCCATCCGCATGGACGACGTTGCGATGGCCGCTTACCACTGTTCGAGGACCACGGGGTCCCATAACTAGCCCTACACTTGGGATGCCCGGGGCCCACATACGTGCTCAGCCATATGTGGAGGCGTTGACAGGCTGGTCACCACTCATGGGACTGCACTGGGCACTCCCAGAGGTGTTGCAGAGGTGTTGGCCGTCTCCAAGCTACTTCCATAGAGGAGGCAACATGTGCACCACTGCACATTGCAGTGTTCGGAGCGGTGGGGAGGTGGCGCATCCGATGGGGAACTACCTGCCTCTGCTGGTGAGTCATAGTTTGTTCCCCACCGGTGCTCATATTGCACCCAAGCGGGAACCGCCGCGTGCTCGTGTAGCCAAGCCTGCACATCGGACGGGGCCAACTCAAAGAGGTGTACGGATGGTGTAACATCAAGGTGAGGTCCGCCCTGATGGCGGCGTCCACTCGCACGGTGACGGCAGTGATCCATTGCGATAGGGTGACTACGATGTTTATCGAAGCCTGTGGGGCGAGGTGTTCCGCTCCCGGGGTATGTGCATACTTGTGGTGTATGCCATCCCCACAATGCCCCCCTTCTTGCCCCCCTACAGCGGATTCTAAGTCAGGCACCACCCAATAGATGCCCTCCCGGTGCGCCAGCCGGCGGATGCAAAGTAGCAAGGTCATGGCCTCCCCCTCTTGGGACCTCTTGGGAGGTTACCACTCCAGAGGCCACTTGGCTGTGGTATTCCCCCGATGCGCTCTTGTACGCCGGCACCACGAGAACGCTTTCTGCGCGCCGTAGGTGCATCGCAGGCGGCGCAGGGTTTGAGAAACCTGTTTTATTGCAGACTGTTCCGGAAACAAACCACATAACTGAGAAATAGCACACGTTGATCTTTTGACACCATCGCTCCATCAAGGGTGCCCATTTCTGTGATGTAGTCATTTCGCTTCGCAATTGCGATATTTCGCGGTTTCGAGTCGTTTCGTGTTTCGATTCGACGCCAACTATGCCGAATTAATCACTCACAACGATGTCGTCTAGCGAGTAGTTGATATCCGAAGACACATAGTCGGCGGAGCATGACATCAAAGAAGAGCCTGAGGGTGGCGGCGGCCCGCGCCACGGGCCCCTTGTCCGCGGGCTGACAATTGCATTTAAGAAGCGTCCCTTGCTACCGGGGAGAAATCAATGGCTCCCAATGCTCAACACGGGGACAAAATCAGAAATGGCCCACATGTGGGCATAGTGGCTACCTAAACCCTGCCCCCGGGTTGACACCCCGTAACATAACCCGTGCCTTCTCGAGGTCCCCATGGTAGGGAGAGATCAATATGGCTACATAAAAGGGCCATACTATATGGTAAAACTGGGCCTCATGCCCCCCGGGGAGCACAACAAGGTGGAATCTAAAAAAACTACAAATTAGGCAGGTTTCCCAAACTGCGCGCCGCAGGAAAAGCCTTCTCCATGACCATGCCTGTCGGGGTGGTGCCAGCATCAGTCGTCACGATGGCCCCATGGATGGTTGCCAGCAGCGGCAATTCATGGAACCATATGCCTGGTTCCACCCGGGGCCGCATATTGTGCTGCCATGGGGGCCCTGTGGGGCCGCACTGTTGTGTTGCCTCCAAAATGTTCCCGCGGGTGTCTCTGCAGGGCCAAGCCCAAATTCAACGGTATTGGATGCGGGGCGTGGAGGGCCATGTGCAAGGTCCCTTGTTGGGGTGCCGGGCACCTGTGGGTCAGGCACCTAGCCGGGTACATGAAGTGTGCCACTACCTCCGTTGGGAGCTCTATCCACGGCTCCAGCGGCCGGGAGGCCGTAATGGTAAGCATCGTGTGCTGTGCCTGGAACACCCACTCCCAACAGTAGTCCCTTGGCGACGTTTGGTGCCATACCATGGTGGGGCCCTATGTGCCACTAGCTTGAAGCTGTGGGAGTGTGGCCACTCACAGGTGCTCTTGGAGGCATGCATGTAGGAGGGCACCCCCTGCACGTGGATGTCTAGCAGGCTCACCAGCAGCCTATGCAGATGGGTGTTAATGGGGGGTCGTTCATGGGTTGCTTGCACACCAGGAGTACCATGGCCCACCCCAGCGTGGCCATGACATCAGCCATGGCTGTGGTGAGTTGGACCGCATGGCCCTGCTGATAGACAACCCGCTTTGGATGTTCACAGAGCAACCTAGCGTGGGGCATAGCAGCCCGTAGAGAGCCACAGCTCTGTGTTACACCACCGACCAAACCCCAGGTGCCACACCCAGGCCTCCTCCAAGCGGATGCCTACCGCCGCCGTGGCGGTGGCTCCCATTAGCTGTGGCCGGGGTCCAGGGGTCTGTGAACGTCACTGCCCCACGTAGGGCACTCTGTGAATGTCTCTACCCCACACCGGGGAGCAGTGTAACGTCCATGCACAGTACCGCCCCTGCCCAATGCTGGGGTGCCCTGTGAACATCCCCGCCCCACGCTGGGTCACTCTGCGGATGTCACTGCCCCACGTTAGGGCGCTCTGTCAACGTCACTGCCACGTTGGGGCACTCTGTGAACGTCACTGTCCGAAGTTAGGGCACTGTCCCACGCTAGGGCACTCTGCGAACATCCCCGCCCCACGCTGGATCACTCTGCGAACGTCCTGCCCCACGTCAGGGCACTCTGTGAACGTCACTGTCCCACGTCAGGGCACTCTGTGAACGTCACTGTCCCATGTTAGGGCCACTCTGTGTCCCTGAGAACGAAAAAGGTGAGAACGGAGAGGGCACAATCAGCACATGTCAGGGGACATGCGGTACGAGGGGTGAGCCATATTGGCTCGCGAAGGACGTCACGTGGTGTGGTGTGGTGTGGTGTGGTGTGGTGTGGTGTGGTGTGGTGTGGTGTGGTGTGGTGTGGTGTGGTGTGGTGTGGTGTGGTGTGGTGTGGTGTGGTGTGGTGTGGTGTGGTGTGGTGTGGTGTGGTGTGGTGTACACCACACATCCACGGCACAACTGCCGTAGATGACTGAGCCAGAAGGCATAAAAGTCCGTTGACAAGGCTAAAATTAACTCAATGGGGTTTGGTTGGGATGAGAGGCAACACAGAGAATGCCCCCACACCCGGTGGGTACAGGGTAGACCTGGTACGTGGTGTGCAAGTCCTTCTCCAAACTGCCCCAGTTCTGCGGGCTCTTAAGGGCGGTCTCGAGGTCACGGGATCGGGTCTTCACGTTCTGAAAGAACGTCTCAAACCGCTTGACCTCGTCCATGGCCACGTTGAGGGTTTCCTCGGCCCAATCAAGGGGCCGGTCGTACTGGTGCATCAGGTAGAACATGCGGAAACCGTCTGCACTGTAGGTCTGTAGAGCAGACTCGATCGTGATGAAGTTCTTCAGGGACTTCGACATTTTGAGGCCTTCGATGTGCAAGTGCCCGGCGTGCAGGAAGTAGTTGACCCACTGGCCACATTCGAAGCAGGCCTCGGATTGTGCGATCTCATTCTCATGATGTGGAAAGCGGAGATCGATACCTTGGGAAATGAGACGTGCGAGGGGTGAGAGCGAGGAGGTGAGAAATCTGACGTGAGAGGTGTGAGGTGTGGGGGGGCAGAAGGGAGTGAGTGAGTGAGTGAGCGAGTGAGAGACAGGGTGGGTGAGCGAGCGAGGGAGTGAGTGGGTGAGTGAGTGAGCGAGTGAGTGGGTCGCCGAGGCTGGGAGTGATCACGTGACCTTCACTCTCTCACGCACTCTCTCCTTTGCCCAGTCATTCACGCACTCCCCTACTCACTCACTCGCTCACTCACCCACTCACCCACCCACCCACTTGCTCACTCGCTCTGCAAACGACTGAGAAACATAAGTCTTGCCTCTGTTGATGCCCTCTCTACTGGTCAACAGGCGGTCCTTGGCTTGCAGAGATGGCTGGTCTGAAGGCATAGCAGGGGAAGGGGCGTATTTACTGAGGCATCCCCGACGACACATCACACGGGGTGGGGTCCATGAGGAGGACGGAGTGGGCGCAGCTGTTGTACATGATTGTAATTCATCGGTGAACGCCGGTTGCCCCCTCTGACTGGCCCTGCTTGGGTTGTTGGTGTTGTTCTTGATCACCATTCTCAATGAACAACAGGTGATGACAAGGGGTATGGAGGAGAGGGTGAGCGGAGGAACTGAGAGGGAGGCGGTGAGAGGGCGCAGGTGAGGGAGGGCAGATGAGAGGGGGGGGGCAAGAGGCAGACGATGTGAGGGAGCAGGTTTGAGGGGCGTCCTCAGAAGGACAAGGGAGAGGCGTGAGGGAGCAGTTCGGGGGCGGAGGAGGGGGGAGGGGGGGGCTGAGACAGAGGAGGTGGAGGAGGTGTGAGGGAGAGGGTGCGACGGAGGTGGTGCGAGGGAGGCGGTGAGGGAGGAGGTGAATGGGAGGAGATCGTTGTGAGGGCGTGAGAGAGGGAGAGAGAGAGAGGGAGGGAGGGAGAGGAGGTGTTAGGCAGGAGCTGTGAGGGAGGAGGCCTGAAGGAGGACTTGCGAGGGAGGAGGTGAGAGTGGGGACGTGAGAGGGAAGAGGTGTAGGGGGGTCGCAGACCTCCCGAGTGGATGTCCATGTTGTCGCCGAGGATATCCCCGGCCATGGCCGAGCACTCGATATGCCACCCGGGCCTTCCGGGACCCCAAGGCGACTCCCACGAGGGCTCGTTCTCTTTGACCGCCTTCCACAACGCGAAATCTTTATTGGACTTTTTCTCGGAGGAAAAGTCGGTGAGAGACCCCTGCAGGTCCGTGGGCATTGCCGGGGGCCAGTCATGCGGCGGGGTACAGGCTCTCCCCCCCCCCCTCAGCCCCCCTCCCCTTCCTCCACTGCGGGGCACTGACACAGAGTACCATGGGGGAATAATTTGAGGGGGGGAGTTTGGGGAGGGCCAAATTGCGGGGGGCGGGGGGGGGATTTTGGTACTACTCCTCTTAGAAATGGAGACATAAATTGGGCATCAGGCCCATTGCTGTTGCTTCCTCGTGGATGGTTGCTGTTATTTCCTGGTGAGGCCTGATGGCTACTGAGAACACAGTGTCAGTCAACACCGCGTCTCATCTCTAGGTTGCGCATTCACACTGCATGCAGCACGCAGAAACCCCCCCCCCCCCTGCAGCCCGTGTCCGGTGCCCACATTTTGGCGCATAGCATCCTTAAAATTGGAGGAAATGTTTGGTACGAAGGAGCTTCCAAATTTGTCCACATTAATCTTGTCCTCAGCTAAATCCCCAACCCCCCCCCCCCCCCCGCTGGTACACGGTGGGATGCAGCAAATACCACAACAGCCCAAGGCCCTGTACTCAGGCAACATCCTGCCACCAAATGCGTTGCCTTGCAGACCAGACATGCGACACTCTGCAGACCAGACATGCGACACTCCCAGGAATGCTGGTGGGCAGCCCACCTCCCATCAGCAGCACCCCATGCCACTCACAGTGTGGGCGCGGTGCCTGCATCTGGAGGCTGACGCCGTCACAAGAACACGGGCGCAGGCCTCAGGGGGGCCTGTAGCAGCCTCCTCTTCGTCGTGCGTCAGAGAAAACGTCCCCGTGAAGGACCGCAGTACTGTGGATCAACCCAGGGCACGATTGTCAGTTTACGGGGATGTGAATGAGAGGGCGAAAGCAGCCACCCCCCGATCCCCCCCAGCCCCCCACCGGGTGTGCGGGCCAGGCACGGCTTCACCGTGCGACCCGTCATGCCACGACACCACCTCCCCCGGGGAGCAGGGCCTGACGGTTCCCAGCAGGGGGGGGAATTTTATGCACGCAGGGGCCTTGGATTATGCAATGCACAATTATGCACAATTATGCACAATTATGCACAATTATGCAAAATTATGCACGACTATGCGGGCTGCATTGCAACGAAGACACACAGGGATTGCAAACAAGAGGGAACCTGGGATTGCGATCCCCCATAAACAGACAACACAGTGAAATCTGCAGCAGCCATTTATGCCTATTTTGGTCAGAAAATCACCTTGCTCTCCCTCATTTTCAGACGGTGGAAGAATTACATCATCTGGCAAAACATCTTCAGCAGTGGAAGCATGTGCAGGTGCATTTTGCTCGACAAAATTGTCCATGATAAACACAACAACAAACTGCATTGGACAAGAGTGGAGCAGACCATTATGCACAATTATGCACAATTATGCACGATTATGCACGTGCATAATTTCCCCCCCCCACTGTTCCCAGCACAGGTGGCCCACCCTTCCTGCGCGCACACCCACACGCACGACGGCGGTGTTGCCCGCTCACCAACGCTCCGATGAGGTCTGGCGGCTGTCGATAGTCCGCGCGGCCTTGGGACCGGGCAGTCGGGTTGTTCAGCCTTGTGGTCGGGCAGGGAAGGACGCCCTGATGTGAGACCCTGCTCCTGCATGAAGCCCTGTCCCTACCCTACGCTAACCCCCCCCCCCCCAAACTTGAGTGAGGGCACCCTCTGGAGGGTGTTAGACAAAGTAAACAGTGCGCTGCACTCACGAGCCTCAGTGTGGGCCGGTTCCGGGGTCATTGGGGGACCAGTTCGTTGCACAAGGTCCGTCTTCTGGAGGATCCGCCCGCACGGTTTGTCCACCCGCCGGACGTACCTGCGCTGACTTGAAAATGCGGGCAGTGATGGGGGGTTTGGCCATGAAAGCCCTAAAGTGTGCCGCTGGATCCTTCCGGGTGTCCGCACTGGCTGGGGTTGTCAGGAACAACATTGCTTGTCCCAAGCTGCCGGGGAAAGGTACGTTTCGCGCAGGGGAGGGGGGTCGGGGGGTTCCGCCGTCCCCAAACTTTGGTGCCTTGTGGACAGTTGCGGGAACCACAGCCCTTGGGATACACAGCGGATACACCAAACAATCTTTTGACGTACACCCTGGGCACACAACATCATTCCTCGGGATACACAGTGGACACAGAAGGAAAATTGTTTTGGGATACCCAGTGGCATAAAGACTGATCCTGACATGCAAGACACGGGCTCCAGTACCTCCCTCCAGAAGAAAAATGTTAGCTGCCAACCCAGGGAGCAAGAAATGGCCGGATTGCGCCAAAAAGTTTGGCGGGGACGTTGGCACCAATCTGAAAGACGAAATTTTCCCCTGCCGAACTATTCCTCCCCACATGTCGGTGAGAATGGGACAGCACCCCCTCTGCTCACAAGCGCTGCCTCTTCCCCTGAGCGTCCCTCCCGTGCTGGCGCCGGCAATGCTGCACGTTCGGGGTTCCGTATCACCAAGAGTGATGGGTGGGGGGCGGGCTGAGGGGGCAATTGAGGAAAAACTGGGGGGGAGGGGGGGGCGGGGAAGGGACCTCGCCCTCCTTCAGCAGCTCGACGTTGCCCACCATCTGGGGACACAACTTGCCGTACGTGTTGTCGGGCTTGGCCTGGAATGCGGCGGTGTCGAAGTACACACTGCCCTGCGACTCGTAGGCGTACCCGTTGGCGATGATCTTCTCCACAAAGGCAATGATCTCAGGCATGTACTCGGTCACCTGCAACGCAACGCAGGCAGCAGCGGGTGGCCAGAACCTATGCCCCCCCCTGCCCCTACCCCTACCCCAACCCCTACCCCTACCCCAACCCCTGCCCCTACCCGACGATCCTCCCTCCCGCCGCGGCTAACGCAGAGCGGCTACAGCCGGGGCGTGCGTGTCCCCTGTACACCCTCCCTCCCGCCGCGGCTAACGCAGAGCGGCTACAGCCGGGGCGTGCGTGTCCCCTGTACACCCTCCCTCCCGCCGCGGCTAACGCAGAGCGGCTACAGCCGGGGCGTGCGTGTCCCCTGTACACCCTCCCTCCCGCCGCGGCTAATGCAGAACGGCTACAGCCGGGGCGTGCATGTCCCCTGTACACCCTCCCTCCCGCCCCGGCTACCGCCAACCGGCAACAGCCGGGGCGTGCGAGTTCCCTGTCCACCCCCCCACCCGCCCTGACGTGCACCGCCAGGCAGCGGCCCGATCCCGCCCCCCATCCTATGGCAGGGAGAGCGGTTTCTCGGGAGCGTCAAGGGAGGGACAGGGCGCCTAGCGCGGGACTCTACGCCACAGGCACCATGGCAGAATTCCGCGCCCTGTCCCTCGCGGAGCAACTCTCCTGGCCACCGTGCAGCACTGGCCCACGGCAACCGAAGTCGTGGGCGTGCCTCTCACGGATGCCATCGCCCGCACGCTGGGTATGCAGCTCTCCATCCTCACGGGCAAGGTGACCCGGGCCGAACAGCCGCTGCTCACTGCGCGGTGGCCCGAGGTCCTATGGATGTCCGTGACTGACGTGGTGGACTGGTACCGCCAAGAGATCCTCCCCAGGGGCGGCGACCACGAGCTCCAATTCGCGGGGTCGGTCCTAGGCCACATCCGGTGGGGTACCTCGCAGCAGCGTTGTAGGGACAAGCTGAACCGCGACCCCTACCACCTCCGGCGCTTCCTCAACCAGTCAGTCAGCCCTGCGGGCCCCCCGGTAGCCCTGCACTGGCGGTGGCTCTAGATCGCCCTAACGGCCGTGTGGGCCGCCCGGAGCTCCCAGGAGCCGGTCTCGGTCGGGGCCCTGGGCGCCAACGGATTCTCCGCCGACTGCCCCGCCGCCCCGCCACACCTGACGGGCCTGATCTCGGGCTCCCTGCGCCTGGTGAAGGCCAGCCCTGCACTTCTCGAGCCAGCCCAGCCGGGCGCGGCCCCCGCCGGGCACACGGGCGCAGTGCCAGCCCAGCAGCCGGGGGCGGCTGCGGGGCCCCCACAGGCGCCCCAGGAGGCCCAGGCGGCCACGCCGGCCCCGAGCCCCCAAGCAGCGGTAGACCAGCCGCACAGCCAAGGCCCGCCGCTGGGCCCCTCACCGGGGGGGGCCGCTGTTCGCCCCCGTCCGTGATGCCACGGCGATCGCGGATGGCATACGCTGCCAACCCGACCCTCCCTCCCGGGGAGTGCACACGGGCTGAGCCCGCATTAGAAGAGAGGAGGGGGGGGGAGGGGTCTGAGACCCAAAAGTGTGTGAACCAAAAAGGGCCCGATCAGATGTTCCCAACGGTAAGTTTCATTGTTTCCCACGGTGGTCCCTTTGGTCTTTGTGGGGGGGGGGGGGGGGGTCCAGGGGGGGAGGGACCTCCTCTGATGGTGTACAGCCATTCTAATACTGTTTTTTTTAGGGGGGGGGGGGCTTTGAACACACCTGGGGACGCACACTCACAGCTCACTGAGCGCTGTCCACACCCCCTCCTCCCGCCTCCCAAACCTGCCACCTCCCACAACCCCCCCACCCCACCCCCGCCCAGGCCTCAGTTAGAAGGAGGTGTCGTTGGCGGGGGGGGGGGGGGTCTGGGAACCAAAAGTTTGTGGACCAAAAATGGCCCCATCAGACTTTCCCAACAGTAAATTTCGTTGTTTCCCACGATGGTCCCTTTGGTCTGCCGGGAGGGGGGGGGTCCCTCCTGCGATGGCGTACGGCCATTCAAATCCTTCCCTGCGGGGGTGATGCACGCTCCCACGCATCCGATGGCACACCCTCGTGATCACATTGGGCGACCGGATGTTCAGGGCCCGCATGTCCCTCCAGAAGAGTGCCTCCATTTCCCGGGTCAGGGGCGTGGTGTCGATGTCGTCCAGGGGCTTGCCGGCCTCTTGCAGGGTCTCGACCGTGCGCTGAATGATCTTGTCGTCCACGTCCGTGATATTCATCACCAGGAACACCTGGTTTGATGGGCCGCGGAGATGCCAAAGGCGGCCTTGAGGCCAGGCTGGATTGGAGGGGGGTGGGGGGGGGGGGGGGCATCGAGTGGGGAGGGCATTCCTGGGGCTCAAACCGGCGACCTCTAGTTCAGGCGTCATGTGCCATGGCATCTAAGCCATGTGACCTGCCCGGAAGTGTGATAAAGAGGTGGGGTCAGGGGGCCGTGCAAAAGCAGACCCATTGAAGTACTGGGGCCGCTGAATACCGCTTTGAAGGATTCAGAAATCGCGCTTGGAGTGCCCTCGAAGACACACAAACGCTCCCGCTCGGGACCGGAGCGTATCACACAGAGGATCAGGAGCTCTCCCTCGTGCTTCTACACGCCCGCAGCGCGGGATTGACTGAAGAGGGAAGTGGCCACGGCTCCTGACAGCGGGTTGTTCGGTTGGGGTGGGGTTGGGGGACACCCTCCACCCCGACCACTCCTGCAGGGATGGAGAGAGTGCCGGGGGGGGGGGGGGGGGGGCGGATGACGAAATGATGATGACGAAAATCGGCTGGCCAATTTTGGCCAATTTTCACCACTTTTGACCCTTGCAAAAAAGTGATTTTCGCCCCCCTCCCCCCCCCCAAATCACCACCACATGGATCTTTGCGTTCAGCACATTCCGCTGATCAATTTGATGGGCCTCGTGACATTTTTGAAAGAAAAATCTTTTTAGATATTTTGTACCACTTTTGGCCCCTCGGAAAAAAAATCGGGGGCTTCAGCGCCAAAGTATAGTATACCCTTCACCAAAAGAGGGACGAAGGAGTTTCGTAGTTGTCATTTCATCATCTCAGGCCCCTCAGAGCCCCCCCCAAGCCAAGCCCCACCCCCACCAAAATAATTCGGCCACTATTATACTCATCCCTGCACTCCTGTCCATCCACAACCCCTTGAGCGTTTTGAAACCGCCAGTCATTGTCCCCCAACTGCTTTTCCAGTAATGGCTTTGCCAACCAGTTTTGAACCCCCTCCCCCGACCTTGAGCGTCGGTTGCTGGGCCGGGGGCATTGAAGGAGCCGGGGAGGGGCTGGGGGGTACGACCAGAGAGGCAAGGGGCCACGGCCACTGACATTGTGAGCCCATTGCACCAGCCCCCCTCACAACACGCGGCACAACATCGCATCTGGTGAGTGTGCCCAGGGGATCAATGGTCGGCAACGATCGACTGAATGCCCCCGCCAGACACTTTCAGCCATTCATTCGGTGGTTCTTGCACAGCAAAATGTGTCCCCTTCTTGGTTGGGGTGCTCCACTATCGAATGGACAACCATATGTACAGGTGTATATGGTAAACCGGGCGGGATCACAGTGGGTACTGCCAGCCGCGCTATATCACCATCAGTAAATCGAGACCTGTTGTGACCAATATAGTTTATACCTGACCGCAGGTGCGGGACGGCACAGCATGAAACAGAAACAGCCATGCAGCCATCTCCTGGTAGCAGCGAAGGGAGAGAAAAAGTGTGGTGTAGCACGGTGTGCCCAGTGGGGGGGGGGGGGGGGGGCAGACAACTTCGGGCAGCGGGGCGTGCGTTAAGACTGTCAGTTCATGACCACAAGCCCCAAGGAAACGCCAACAGTCGTGTCGTCAGTTTGACTGGTTGGCGAGTAACTGCCGGCCGGTTCGCCGCCGTCAGCAACTGATCAACTGACTTCATATCTGCACCACTGCGCCCCTGTGGCACCCCGTCGTATTACCAGACTAGTCGACCCCCTCCCCCCCGGCCCGCGGCAGTGCAGATGCCCGCAGTAGTACGGATGCCTGCTTGTCATAGCACAGACGATTTAAGGACGAGAGGCCAATAGGCGCCGCCACAGGCTAACAGAGCCAACCACCAAGGCCTTGTGCCAAACCTTCCCCCCAACACACAAACACACACACCCGGCCTCTGGGGTAGGCAGGTTTTCAACTCCCGCAGGAAAAGGGGGGGGGGGTTCGATACAGCCCTCTGGCCAGGACCCCCCCCCAAAGGCTCAATTGACGGGGCCCCCAAAATCCTACCAAGACTGACCGCCGGGCCGCGGAGGTGACCCAGATCCAAAAATCGGCAAAAAAAAGCAATGAAAATGGGATTTTTGAAATCAGCGCGTCGAGGGGCTTCAGAAAAGTTGTCATCTGCCATGCATTTGGTGGGAAAGCAAAACTTGATCATTTTCAATGCTCAAAACAATCTTCGGCGCCAGAGTTCAGAATGGCTGCTTAATGGTCCTGTCAATTGAGGCCTTCTCCCAAAGCCCCCTACACACACAACAATTTTGGGGGGCTCTATCGAGGCCCCCCCCAAAGTTGAAAACCCGACATCCCCCGTACCCGCCCCAACCCCTCGTCCCCCCGCCCCCCGGCCCCACCCAAGGGCCGCGGGGGACCTTGTAATTGAAATAGTCCTCAAGGATGCGCCGCACGATGTCGAAGGTCAGGTACGTGCGCGCGTGCCCGACGTGCGACGCGTCGTAGACTGTGGGGCCACACATGTACCACGTCACGGCGTTGCCGCGCCGCGGGACGAAGTCGTCCAGCTCGTTCGTGAGGCTGTTCCGGACCTTCAGGCCCTTGTACAGCCCCGTGAAGCCGTCGAGGGCCGAGGGGGGCACCCAATGCCCGTCGCGCACCTCCCACGTCCCGGTGAGGCTCACGCCGTCAATGGAGGCGCTGCGCAGGCGGCTGCGGCGCGGGCTGCGCAGGCGGCTTTGTCGCCGCTCCCCTGCCGTCGCCAGAAGGGCCCAGTCGCGCGCGCCGCCCCCGGCGGTGCGGCGCGGCAACACAAGGCCGCGCACCACGGCCAGCCCTGCCAGCACCAGCAGCACCGCGCCGGACCACAGGGGCACCGCGGACGGCCCGTAACCGCCGGAAACGGCGGCGGGCCCCGGCGCTGCCACCGTCGCCGGGGCGCGCGCGTGCCGGGGGCCGTGGCGCGGGGGCGGCGGGGCGGCGGGGGGGGCGCCGGGCGCCGCACGCGCGACGGGCGCGCGCGCGGAGGCGACGCGCTGCGGGGCCGGCGCGACCGCAAGCGCCACCGGGGCCGGTCCCGAGGACAGGGCGCACAGGGCCCCGGCAGTGGCGGCCAAGGCGGCCACGAGAGGCCAGAGGGGCCGCGCCAGGGGCGCTGCGCGCCCCTGTGCGCCCTCCACGGTCTGATATCCGGCGGTCAGTGGATGCATAGCCTCTGAACACGCGACACAAAGGGACAGGCTGCGAGCGGCGAGGCACTGGACTGGCCTTCACTGAACCGGCAGGACTCTTCCCCCCCCCCCTCCCCGCCCCCATCCCCCCAGGACGCGGGACGGTCCCCCCAACCCCCGGGAGGGTCACCAACCGATGGCCCCTGTATGACATTGCGTCGGGTTCTGTATGGGGCCGTGGACGGTCACCCGTTCGTCACTTCGCGTGCTGCGTCGGGCCACTGCGCTCTGACGGTTGCTGCGGCCCGTGTTCGTTGTGGTGTCGTTTCCATGTTCGCGGGGCCCAGTGGTTCCCGCACTGGGGGTTGTGCTGGTTGGTGCGGGGGTCGTTGTACAGTTTTTGCTGCCCACTCTCCTTCATGCCCGGGTCGTCCGCTCCATGCCCCCCCCCCCCCCCCCGTATGGTGACTTGTGAATTGTCATGTGTGTGTTGGTTGAAGCAGCGTCAGCACAACATGCAGCACAGGCAGATCACAAGAAGTGAAGAAAAGCTTGTCAAGAGCCGAAAAACGGCCCTAGGCGCCTTTCGCAAAAGGTCTGAGTAGAGGGTGCAGAATGACCATTTTGCGTGGGAGAGATGGCAACATCATCAAGCATCATTACATGCAGCAGGTACGGTACACACATGTAACAGGCAGGACAGTGCTTGTGTAATGGACAGTCACGGAGCATCAGCGGAAACCAAATAATTGCCGACCCCTCCCCCCGTCCCACCCGTAGGTGGGGGTTGAGCTATGTGCTGTAAAACCAGCCAATCAGTGTTCCAATCAGCGCACCAGTCAGTGTGACCGTCGGGATGGCTGACATGGAACGAGGCATGTTTATACCGATCCCCCGGGAGAGGGACCATGCCCCAGGACGCAAACCAGACCTTTGCACTGCAACTCCATGTGACCGGACGAAAGGTTTTCTTTGGCGCCTTCCCCGCCGTGGACTTTAGGGGCAAGTGACCCCCGAAGGAACTCTGGGCTATGGTGCGTGAGCACAAGACGCGATCAGCACAAAGCGCAGAAAGAAATGTGGCTCGTCAGTGGCCTATAAGACCATAGGTACCTTTCTGTCAACAAGGACGCAAAGATGCCAGTGGACGGACCACTGAAAAAGCGAACTGCAGTGAGGACGCGGCGGTACGTACAAGACCATCGCTATGCAGGCCTCACCGGATCAATCAGTCAACCTGTCACTGAGTTCACATACGACAGGAAACGCCAGAGACCCCTCCCCCCGGGGCCGAGGCCAGTGACCCCCCCCCCCCCCCCGGGACTGTGCAACACGGGGGCGGGGGGGGGGGGGGGGGCTGTCCACGGGGGATTACATTTGGTGCACACCATCCATATGACTCCCTCTTTGAGTGCGCCACGGGGGCCCACAAGACATTTTCGGGCCGCGGGGTGTGCAAAAGCTGCCAGTGTCAGACCAGAACTCCTCAGGAAAACGTCGACTGATGGTCGGTTGACCACCAACTGCTGGGAGTTGGCAGGTAACCGCCAGCGGGTAACAGTTCAGCCGCCTGGCCGCCGGTCCAAAAAAGCAACCACCCACCCCTCCCCACCATAGCCCCACTTCTCACAGGGGCACGTGTGACTATGCCACCCACTACATCCGCATTCAGGTACAGCCTACGATGGCAGAGGCCAAGAACGTTTGAGTGTATGGCCCAGTACGCTCTTGGGGGTTCTCAGTGTCGTTTGCCAAATGTGGGCAGCGTGAACACCCGCCTCTTGACCCTTCACGCACCATTGACGGGCCGCGTTCCATAAAAAAACGAACATGCCAGTGCCACGGGTCGCCACGCTTGGACAAGACTGTGCTTGCACGCAACTTGAGGTGGAACACAACCGGGGTGTGACCTGTTGGCAGCCTTGGCTCCCACAGGATTGTTACCTTAGCACTTCAAGTGCCGACCTTGATTCTTGGTGATACTGCAAAACCATAACCATGGCACGCTAAGAGCGGCTGGGGAGAAACAGGCACAACAAAGAAACAAAAGCAAACATCATCAAAAAAGCAGAACACCAATGTGCCGTCCTTTTGCGCACACCTGTCAAAAACAAGCGTACAGGGCACATCAAGTGGCTTCACACGGCGACACGGCGACAAGAAGTCCCAAGGACACAAGTAGCCAACCAACAACGCCCGAGCACACAGATTCAATGAAATTGAGCTCGCTCACGGAATGGCCACCGCGCACAATGCCGTGAGGCGTCTGCTTCCTCACATGGGATCCCCTTGGTCAACCCCCACCCTTTGTCCCAACACGGGCCAAATTCTTGTTCGGGGGGCAAAAGTGCGGAAACACGGGGTCCCCGTGTTTGGACATAGATCGACGATGATCGGCACCCTCCAGAATCCTTCTGGCGTCCGCAACAATACTTCGTGTCTGAACACGGCAAAGCCGCGACACACTTGGTCCGTGTTGTTCAGCAAGGCGTTGTCGTGCACCGCCGCCAATAGTGTGTGCCGCTCATGAAGGCACCAGTGGGCACCCCCACCGATTGGGTTTCCGTTCAGGACCGCGCCTTTAGGCTCAAGCTCGTGTTAGGACAAAGGGGGCGGGAGGCCATGAGCAACGGATACCGGGCTCGCATATCCCCCCGTGTCACAGGCATATGGTCATAGCAATCATTCTTGGTTCATTGTTTTGCCTCGCTGCACTGCAGCGCAAACCAGACCAGTCCCGAATGTTGCCTTGAGGTCACCGCGCACGGCGGCTATCGAATGTTCCATGGGCCGCCTGGGTCAGTAAAGGGGGCGGGGGAGGGGGGGATACTTGGCGCCCCTTGGCTTCTCTCCTCTCCCTCCACTCGGATGCGCGGTCAAGCTCTGCCTCTGCAGCCCCTCCCCCCCTTCGCCCTGCCGCTCTTCTCCTTCCCTCATCGCCACCCGTGAGGCAGGTCATTGCACAGAGTCCCCGTGTTAGGTCCAACGTGTTATCCGACAATTGTGCCAGTTCTCTGCCAGTTACCGGTCCCTGGTCAGGGCCGCTGGCTTCCGCCTCCCTCAGCAACACCTCCAATAATGGCGACAAGGGCACGGGCGGGGGGGGGGGGGGTCTTATTTCCACAAATTATGCCTCTATCAATTCTGTCCCAATTCTGGAAATGCCAGTTACCTGGAAAAGTTTGCTCACTAAAGCATTGATTTATCTTAATTACTAGAGGCTCCTGCACGGTTCCTATCATTTCTGGCAGGGCTGCTGTTCATTCCTGGAGGCTGCTTGGATGGCTGCTTTGCAACGAGGTTCATTCATCCGTATGGAGTCAGACAACTTGGCAATCATTGAACCGCCTTCCTTTGTCCTCCAAACGCCTTGATTCTGCTGTTGCCTTGATTGCAGCTTTCCTTTTCGTTGGAGGTCTAAGGTTTGCCATGTTGTCCCCGCGATCTGATGATCCATAAGCTCAGGTCACCCGCTGCAAGAAAAAGTGCCAAACCCAGAAACACATACACGCTCAAAAAATGTTCCATTTGCCTGTACTGAAATGCCAAGTAAATGAGCTGTTTCAAGTAAAACCTTTGCATTTGTGATTTGTTACTTGTCCTTTTTTTGCTGAGGCAGCGTGGAGACTTTTGAATGGTTGCTGATATTTCCTGGAGGTTTCTAGATGTTTGCCATTCATTCCTGAAGGCTGCTGGCTGGTTGCTGTTATTTCATGAACAATGCTGGATGGTTGCTGGGAGGCTGCACTGGAGACACCTGCAAGCTACATGCAATGGCAAGGGCAAAAAGAAGTGAGTGATGGGTGATTAGCGCGGAAATAACTACTGTTGCTCTGAAAAGGGCGTCGCTTGTGTGCGTGTGCGAAGACATAACCGGCGACCATTTCAGTATAAATTCCCCAATCTCCACCTCCACAGGACAGGAAGGGGGAGAAAGTGGGTGGCAGCACAGCAACCGGCACCCCTAAAATGCCATCCGCAGCCTCGAATCACAGACCCCCAGTGGATCCGCCAAGTTCCATTGGCCTAAAAGTTGCGGAAACGTCCCCTCCTGTTGCTCTGACAAGGGCGTCTGGCGGAAGGGGGCGCAATCATCATTCATGCTGCAGCAGTTCCCGATTCCGGACATGAATAGAGATATCGAGTTGAACCAACAGATATTCCCCCGTCGCATACCGTTTTCATGTTCACAGCCGAGAATCGGAAGAGGGAATGTGGAAACGTTGCCAGGCTACTCACAACCTGCAGCAGCGAGCGCACAACCCGCGGTACAACAAAAAAGGGACCCACCTCGTTTCCGCGACATTCCGTGTGTCCATATCTTTCAGTACCCAAATGAGGGGCTGAGGGTCAGGCATCACCAACGCGTAGTCGGGGTCCTGAAGCCCGTGTCGGTCGCATGCGCAGGCGCACAGTCCGAGGCCGGGCATGTGGGCGTTGCGTTGACGGGGGTGACGGGGGTGACCGCCGGCTTGCATACTTGGGGCACAAAAGCAGGCACTCCTTCGGCCATACCCCGATGTTACTTTGTATCGCGACATAACACTGACGTCACTACTCGTGGCTGGGAATAACCACGGTGCTGGTCGCCGCATCTACTCTACAGTTGTATATACCACCTGGGAAGCACAATCAAATACCCCCCCCCCTTTGTAATAGCTACGCAAAAATACGGAATTAATACGGTCCCTACGCCTACTGTAGCTTAGACAAGGGCGTGGCTTGCGCACAACACATACAACTACCGACACACACGTGAGTGAATGCACGGTATGAGTGCACCTTAACCTCCACCCACGTTCCCAAAGGCATTGAAACACAAGAAGTTGTTTGAAACATGAAACTTCAGGTTCATACCCATGTTCCTACAAGCAATGAGGCATGAGAAGTCTACAAATGTTTGGCTTGGAAACCCTTCTTGCAATCATACACCATGCGGAACAATTGCACATGCTCACCACTTGAAGATGCCTTTGAAGATGCCTTTGCCCGAGGTTTAGGGGCTGGTTTGGGTTGGACAACTTCAAATTCGTGCGAATGAAATTGCCTTGTGTGTGGTCTCTTGTAAAATACAACTTCCCATCAAAGACATGGGCCATTCCCCACACACCCCGGGCAGCCTTAGCCCAAATAACTTCATCGGGATTAAAGAGAAGATTGCATGATGAGCTGATGTAATATGCAATATAACATATAACATGTAACATATAACATGCAGTCGACATGGCTAGCCGCTAGCGGCTCTAATTAGCAATTATATGGTTAGCCATGGTTAGCTAAACCATGGTAAATATATTTATTTAGTACTAGCCAGCAGGCAAGTGTGTCAATGAATCAATACTCCCACTAGTGCTAAATTTAGTATCATTCAATGATTCATTGATTTTACTGTAGGTCATGATTATAATGTCATTGCATGCATGCAAATACGCTCTAGCAATATTGAATAGTACTATACTATAAAAAGTACAGTAACTGTTAACATGCTTATACTGTAGGAAAAAAGGATTCCTACTGTAGTATTATTACTAGTATTACACATGTGTACACAGGATATTAGTACTATACATGTGTACACAGGATACTAGTACTACACATGTGTACACAGGATACTAGTACTACACATGTGTACATAGTATACAGTAGAAATTCCTATATACTACAAATTGTAGTACAACGTCATATGACACTGCCCTGGTTACTCGTACCTAGGTAACTGTTATTAAAATAATAATGATAAAAAAACAGTCACTGTTACTAACACTGTTAGTAATAGTGTTACATTGTAATTGCATAAAATGATTACTTAAATAAATTATGAATGATTAATACAATGTATTTGTTGAATTGTGGGATTCTTAGGATCATCCTATAGGTAAGGTCTAAAAAATTAGGAATCCTATAGATAATTACTATTATATAGGATAATAGGATAAAGGAATTCCTATTTAATAGGCTATTTTTATTTTAGGAATTCCTAAATACGGTGTGTATACTATAATAGGATCCTACATTGTATTAAATTTTATTATTATTATGATATTCTATGAACCTTAGTAAGGTCCTTACGAAAAAGTAACCGGAATGACTGGACTAGTGTGTAGATCGGACAAATGGGACCGACAGGAACCGGGTACACTCATGATGAGTGACTCGGAACCACCTGGCCCCGAACTTTTGATTAATACCGAGTTCACGATGTAGTATACGATATTGTATATGGCAAGGCTATATACGATGGAGTGTTAAGCTTGGATAATCAGCCAATGAAATGGCTGGTTAGATGATCAGCCATCTGATTGGCTGATCCCCTATCGTACTTACTATTCTAGGATGGTAGGATGGTAGGATTGTACGATTAGGATTATCAAGAAGTATTTGTTATTGTCATGCGCTCCTCGTTCGCTCTCCACGCGAACGGTGCCAGCGTTACGCTTTAACACTCACGCTTCTTGGCAGACCCTTAGGTTCGTGCAGGCCACAACTAGTTAATTGCTCCAGTTTACTAGGAGAGCCTAGAACCGCAGGGGTTGCACACTATACTAGTCTATAGTACTAGCTAGTACTAGGAATCCTAAATTGCCTTCAACTTGCTTTAAGATTGCCCTTTCCGTCCTCCCACTCCCTCCTAGTACATTGCATCTTTTATTTAACTGTTCTGGTTATGGGCTTCAAACTACGCGGAAGATGCACTTATGATATATATCGATAAGTCTTATCGTCAAAGGGGCCGGGGAGCGATCACTGAACCTCACCCCCCTTTCTTTGTCTCATGCATGGATTCTCGGTACACACGATGAAGGAAATTTCTTTTCTGTACCTTTGATTCCGATTTTTCTACGGTTAGGCCTACAAGACTCCTATATTGGAGGACCTATTTCTAAAGAAAATCTTATGAAGAGGAAATTCCCAAACACGGTGAAGCAATGATGCATATTAGTAATACTATTACTCCTCCACCATTCAAAGAGACGAGGGAGAGGGTGGAATTTTATTATTATTGAATTAATAGCCGACTTCCTCGCTTAAATTACGCCCCGTGAGAAGAGGGGGGCTTAACGTGTTGGTCCGGCCAGATCATCTGGTTCTGATCCTCAACCAGCAGATTCTGTAATGCAGTGACGTTCAAGTCCTGCACTGCTATCGTTTTGCCACTGACATTCTCGCTTTGCTCTGCGACCATAGCAGCTGCCGATCCCGCCGCATGTCCCATAATCATCCACGTTGGCTCCATCCGCACAGCGTTCTGACGGACATGGCTCATGCTTGCGGCAACGGGCACTAACACATTGGTCAGCTCAGCACGTTTCGGCAGCAGTGCATCGTATGGAATACGATACGGCGCTTGGGTGACGCCACTTACGTCATGCCCATCGCGGTCCTGGTTGACGCGGCCCTCGGCAACAACCGCAGCCTTTATCTTCCCATCAGCCGATGCAGGCACGTCGTAAAGAGTGACCCAGTGGCAATCGAACACATAGGCCCCGAGCCCGATTGACCGCTTCTGCTTCTCTTCACTTGGCACGTGCTCTGTCCACACCCAGTCGCCGACTAACCGCTTGGCCTCCCGCACATACAGCTGGTATGGCCAATTGGGTGGATCATTCTCGAACCCCGAGTCACCTACATACTCGTCGGTGCAGTATCCAAGTTCGGCCATTTCCTCATGAAGTGCCGTTCCAGAGGCGGGGTCGCTTGACCAGAACCAGAGGAGCCCGAGGATGTACTGGATGTGGCGATCGCGAATGACCACACGCTGCTTTGTGGTCGCATTAGGATAAGTCCATGCGCCATTGAGTAAGTCTGTACCGTGCTTCATCCCAAGCATATCGCACTTGACACACTCGCCCTTGCCGCTATCACCGCAGTCACTGTAGTTATTCGGTATAGGGCCGAGACACCCAAGACCAGCAGAGCGGAGGCTTTGTGGCGCGTCGGTACCATTTTTGTAGAGACGGCGCCAAAACTCCCACTCGCTTGCGTTATAGCTAGCAGGTTTGGAGAAAGGGAGTCGATGCCCGGGCGAATTTGTAATGCAGAGGCGGAAAGTGTACACTTGCATTCGCAAGTCAGCCTCACCAAGGCCGACCATAGTCTTGCCGTCGGAAATGTGGGGGATGAGCGAACCGTCAGACCAGTACGGGTCAACATTATAGGTTAGGCTCACAGGACGCCTTCCAGCGCCGCTCTCATTATACTGGTCCTTAGACTCACGCCCCCATACCATTGACGCCCCTGCCACGTTCGCAAGGTCACCCTCATACGTGCCGTCGACCCAGACACTGCCTATGAGTGTTACACCCGTCTCAGAGGTAATTGACTGCAGAACGCCACTCTTGCCGGCATCAAAGGTCGCGTTGGCGAGGCCTTTCAAGTTACGGATGATCGTTACGTTCGCCTCAGCAAGCATTTCTTCCAAGACCCGCTCGGCAACGTGGGACTCGTAGAGCCAGCCTGGTGGATGACCAGGCCTGGGAGACCCAAGAGCACCCTGGGCACTTGTTCTCTTACTCGGCAATTCTATGAGGAAATAGGCCGTGTCAAATATTGTGATGGAGACGAGAAGATTGATCTTTTCCCCATCGTGCACTTCGTGACAGAGTGATGCGGGCTTCGGATTCGGCATCATATCGCACAACCGCTCTGTTTTTTTTATGTATGAAGTCTTTTGACCGCCTTTGAGCCTCACGGTGAGCGTCTTGTTATCACCACTTAGCACTGAGAGGCTCCGCACAGCTAACCACTCATTGCTAGCCAAAGGCTTACAAATGCCAGCACACTTGGGGTCAGAAGAAGATCCAGAACTTCTATCAACCAATACGCATCGGTCGTTAATGCATTTGTATGCCGGAGATGACGGTTGAGGCGAAGGTCTAGGTTTGTGAGGATAATGACTCACAACTCGCAGAAAATACTCCCTCGTGATCCCTGCAATGGTAGACTTGTTACCGACATCTGCGTGCATGATTCCACCGGTGGTCATACCTCCAACGTAAGGATAGGGCGACGCGAGGATAATATGTGAGGCTCCACTTCGTGACGCCGCGATTGCAGCTGCACAGCCCGCTGCAGTGGCACCATAAACAACAACATCACCAGCAATTGACGACGCATCGTGGGTGGTGTTCATAGATGCAGCGTAGACCGTTGTTATAGTCAGTACAAGCAGCACATGTAGCCCTCGTGAAGCCATCTGAAGAGAAACGGAGTCTCAAGAACCAAATGGCATGCATGCAGGGGTGTCCTTAACGGGAAAAAAAAAAGTTGTTCCAGAACCAGGTAATTTCAAAAGAGCCCGCGGACAGTACATCTCTTCACCCCGGTGTTCCCAATTGTTCAACCATGAGTCCCTAGCCCCAAATTTGTATAAGCACACAACCATATGATCCTAGCCCCACATGTGTTGCATGATAGAATCAGAACCCTACCTCACACCCTGCACAATTCAACATGAACAAGAGCAATGCTTTTTTCTATCAAATCCAGTGATACAGCGTTCGACCACCCGAATGTTCCATTGCCGGTGGCACAGCTGATAACAAACTCCCTACAGCTAGTACAACCTCTGGAAGTGCACCCTGACACGCTCCATAAGCTCACCCTTCCCCCCGCTCACACTCATACCATGCTTCCTAGAAATGGCCTTAAACTCAACTTTAGCCCACTCATGCAACCTCCCCCTCTCCATTGCCTTCAACACCGCCCCATCCACATCATACCGGAACACCAACTGCGCGGCAGGGTTAGAAGAGGTGGAGGGGACCGCTAAGGGGTTACGAAGGTCAGAAGAGGAGCTACTGGCAACTGCACCTGCCTGCTCCAAATCCTCGTCCTCACTGTCTTCGCCCTCACCCTCCAACCCAACCCGATACACATGGCCAATGTCGGCGTCACGTGTTGCCCTCTTGGGGACAACCCACAAATCTTGAATGTCCAACTGAACCTCTGCCTGACCATCCTCTTCCAAAGAAACTGCCAAATCCTTGAAAGCCGCAAACCCAAGCAAACCACCATCTTCCACCTCAACCGCATGCCCTTGCTTCCGCTTGCGCGGGCGGAAAGGGGTCTTGCGAAGATCATCAAAAACCTCAAAGGGCCCCCAATCCTCTGGTGCCTCCCCATTGCACATTACCCACAGCGTCTCACACATGCGCTCCGTGGTTTGGCCAAAGTCCGTAGCCGTCACGTAGCTAAACACTCTCTCACACGAACACGAGCTTGCCTCAACCCAATCCTCCACGTTAGCACTACCATCCGGCATCGGGGTCCGGCATCGGCGGCCTCCGGCGTGGGGGCGTGGTAGGTCACGATAAGCACATGCATGTCGGGCCGAAAAACTACGCAACGTACACCAAAATGCGCCATGGGTCCAAGTAGAAGGTAGAACAGAGACACAGCAAGTGCGATCGTTGCGGTCGGAGGAAAAGAATGCCACAAATAGTGCCTAGTCCCGTCGCTCTGCGGCGAGTGCATTCATTTTGGTTTAGGTTTCGGCACACGCAGTTTGGGTTAGGGCACCACTTGCTGCTTCAAATTTCATATGGGGAGCCGCCCCACCAGTTACCTAAAAAGTGCATGCACGGGCGCGCAACAAAGCCAAGCAGCTGCGGGGGGCAAAATCAGAAGTGGCCCACTTGTGGGCAAAGTGGTTACGTCACCCCTGCCGTCTCGAGGATCCCCACCGCTTCAGAGCGGGGGGGAAAATCAGAAGTGGCCCATTTGTGGGCAAAGTGGCTACGTCACCCCTGCCGTCTCGGGGATCCCCACCGCTTCCGATCGGGGGGGAAAATCAGAAGTGGCCCAGTTGTGGGCAAAGTGGCTACGTCACCCCTGCCGTCTCGGGGATCCCCACCGCTTCAGAGCGGGGGGCAAAATCAGAAGTGTCCCACTTGTGGGCAAAGTGGCTACGTCACCCCTGCCGTCTCGGGGATCCCCACCGCTGCAGAGCGGGGGGGGGAATCACAAGTGGCCCACTTGTGGGCAAAATGGCTACGCCACCCCAGCCGTCTCGGGGATCCCCACCGCTTCACAACGGGGGGGGGGGGGGATCGGAAGTGGCCCACTTGTGGGCAAAGTGGCTACATCACCCCTGCCGTCTCGGGGATCCCCACCGCTGCAGAGCGGGGGGGGAAGTCTGAAGTGGCCCACTTGTGGGCAGAGTGGCTACGTCACCCCTGCCGTCTCGGGGATCCCCACCGCTGCAGAGCGGGGGGGGAAGTCTGAAGTGGCCCACTTGTGGGCAAAGTGGCTACATCACCCCTGCCGTCTCGGGGATCCCCACCGCTTCAGAGCGGGGGGGGAAATCAGAAGTGGCCCACTTGTGGGCAAAGTGGCTACATCACCCCTGCCGTCTCGGGGATCCCCACCGCTGCACAGCGGGGGGGCAAATCAGAAGTGGCCCAGTTGTGGGCAAAGTGGCTACATCACCCCTGCCGTCTCGGGGATCCCCACCGCTGCAGAGCGGGGGAGAAAATCAGAAGTGGCCCACTTGTGGGCAAAATGGCTACGTCACCCCTGCCATCTCGGGGATCCCCACCGCTGCACGGCGGGGGGGGGGGGGGGGGGAAGAAGTGGCCCACTTGTGGGCAAAGCGGCTATGTCACCCCTGCCGTCTCGGGGATCCCCACCGCTGCAAAGCTGGGGGCAAAATCAGAAGTGGCCCACTTGTGGGCAAAGTGGCTACGTCAGCCCTGCTGTATCGGGGATCCCCACCGCTGCAGAGCGGGGGGGGAAGTCTGAAGTGGCCCACTTGGGGGCAAAGTGGCTACATCACCCCTGCCGTCTCGGGGATCCCCACCGCTTCAGAGCGGGGGGGGAAATCAGAAGTGGCCGACTTGTGGGCAGAGTGGCTACGTCACCCCTGCCGTCTCGGGGATCCCCACCGCTGCAGAGCGGGGGGGGAAGTCTGAAGTGGCCCACTTGTGGGCAAAGTGGCTACATCACCCCTGCCGTCTCGGGGATCCCCACCGCTTCAGAGCGGGGGGGAAAATCAGAAGTGGCCCACTTGTGGGCAAAGTGGCTACATCACCCCTGCCGTCTCGGGGATCCCCACCGCTGCACAGCGGGGGGGCAAATCAGAAGTGGCCCACTTGTGGGCAAAGTGGCTACGTCACCCCTGCCGTCTCGGGGATCCCCACCGCTTCAGAGTGGGGGGAGGGAAAATCAGAAGTGGCCCAGTTGTGGGCAAAGTGGCTACATCACCCCTGCCGTCTCGGGGATCCCCACCGCTTCAGAGCGGGGGGGGAAATCAGAAGTGGCCCACTTGTGGGCAAAGTGGCTACATCACCCCTGCCGTCTCGGGGATCCCCGGGGCTGCACAGCGGGGGGGCAAATCAGAAGTGGCCCACTTGTGGGCAAAGTGGCTACGTCACCCCTGCCGTCTCGGGGATCCCCACCGCTTCAGAGTGGGGGGAGGGAAAATCAGAAGTGGCCCAGTTGTGGGCAAAGTGGCTACATCACCCCTGCCGTCTCGGGGATCCCCACCGCTGCAGAGCGGGGGAGAAAATCAGAAGTGGCCCACTTGTGGGCAAAATGGCTACGTCACCCCTGCCGTCTCGGGGATCCCCACCGCTGCACGGCGGGGGGGGGGGGGGGGAAGTGGCCCACTTGTGGGCAAAGTGGCTACATCACCCCTGCCGTCTCGGGGATCCCCACCGCTTCAGAGCGGGGGGGGAAATCAGAAGTGGCCGACTTGTGGGCAGAGTGGCTACGTCACCCCTGCCGTCTCGGGGAACCCTACCGCTACAGAGCGGGGGGGGAAGTCTGAAGTGGCCCACTTGTGGGCAAAGTGGCTACATCACCCCTGCCGTCTCGGGGATCCCCACCGCTTCAGAGCGGGGGGGAAAATCAGAAGTGGCCCACTTGTGGGCAAAGTGGCTACATCACCCCTGCCGTCTCGGGGATCCCCACCGCTGCACAGCGGGGGGGCAAATCAGAAGTGGCCCGGTTGTGGGCAAAGTGGCTACGTCACCCCTGCCGTCTCGGGGATCCCCAACGCTTCAGAGCGGGGGGGGAAATCAGAAGTGGCCGACTTGTGGGCAGAGTGGCTACGTCACCCCTGCCGTCTCGGGGATCCCCACCGCTGCAGAGCGGGGGGGGAAGTCTGAAGTGGCCCACTTGTGGGCAAAGTGGCTACATCACCCCTGCCGTCTCGGGGATCCCCACCGCTTCAGAGCGGGGGGGAAAATCAGAAGTGGCCCACTTGTGGGCAAAGTGGCTACATCACCCCTGCCGTCCCGGGGATCCCCACCGCTGCACAGCGGGGGGGCAAATCAGAAGTGGCCCACTTGTGGGCAAAGTGGCTACGTCACCCCTGCCGTCTCGAGGATCCCCACCGCTTCAGAGTGGGGGGAGGGAAAATCAGAAGTGGCCCAGTTGTGGGCAAAGTGGCTACATCACCCCTGCCGTCTCGGGGATCCCCACCGCTTCAGAGCGGGGGGGAAAATCAGAAGTGGCCCACTTGTGGGCAAAGTGGCTACATCACCCCTGCCGTCTCGGGGATCCCCACCGCTGCACAGCGGGGGGGCAAATCAGAAGTGGCCCACTTGTGGGCAAAGTGGCTACGTCACCCCTGCCGTCTCGGGGATCCCCACCGCTTCAGAGTGGGGGGAGGGAAAATCAGAAGTGGCCCAGTTGTGGGCAAAGTGGCTACATCATCCCTGCCGTCTCGGGGATCCCCACCGCTGCAGAGCGGGGGAGAAAATCAGAAGTGGCCCACTTGTGGGCAAAATGGCTACGTCACCCCTGCCGTCTCGGGGATCCCCACCGCTGCACGGCGGGGGGGGGGGGGGAGAAGTGGCCCACTTGTGGGCAAAGTGGCTATGTCACCCCTGCCGTCTCGGGGATCCCCACCGCTGCAGAGCTGGGGGCAAAATCAGAAGTGGCCCACTTGTGGGCAAAGTGGCTACGTCAGCCCTGCTGTATCGGGGATCCCCACCGCTGCAGAGCGGGGGGGGGAAGTCTGAAGTGGCCCAGTTGTGGGCAAAGTGGCTACATCACCCCTGCCGTCTCGGGGATCCCCACCGCTTCAGAGCGGGGGGGGGAATCAGAAGTGGCCGACTTGTGGGCAGAGTGGCTACGTCACCCCTGCCGTCTCGGGGAACCCCACCGCTGCAGAGCGGGGGGGGAAGTCTGAAGTGGCCCACTTGTGGGCAAAGTGGCTACATCACCCCTGCCGTCTCGGGGATCCCCACCGCTTCAGAGTGGGGGGAGGGAAAATCAGAAGTGGCCCGGTTGTGGGCAAAGTGGCTACGTCACCCGTGCCGTCTCGGGGATCCCCAGCGCTTCACAGCGGGGGGGCAAATCAGAAGTGGCCCACTTGTGGGCAAAATGGCTACGTCACCCCTGCCGTCTCGGGGATCCCCACCGCTGCAGGGCGGGGGGGGGGGGGGAGAGGATTGGCCCACTTGTGGGCAAAGTGGCTACGTCACCCCTGCCGTCTCGGGGATCCCCACGGCTTCAGAGCGGGGGGCAAAATCAGAAGTGGCCCACTTGTGGGCAAAGTGGCTACGTCACCCCTGCCGTCTCGGGGATCCCCACCGCTGCACAGGTGGGGGGGGAAATCAGAAGTGGCCCACTTGTGGGCAAAGTGGCTACGTCAACCCTGCTGTATCGGGGATCCCCACCGCTTCAGAGCGGGGGGGGAAGTCTGAAGTGGCCCACTTGTGGACAAAGTGGCTACATCACCCCTGCCGTCTCGGGGATCCCAGCCGCTTCAGAGCGGGGGGGGAAATCGGAAGTGGCCCACTTGTGGGCAAAGTGGCTACGTCAGCCCTGCCATCTCCGGGATCCCCACCGCTTCAGAGCAGCGGGGGAAATCAGAAGTGTCCCACTTGTGCGCAAAGTGGCTACATCACCCCTGCCGTCTCGGGGATCCCCACCGCTGCAGAGCGGGGCGTAAAATCAGAAGTGTCCCACTTGTGGGCAAAGTGGCTACGTCACCTGCCGTCTCGGGGATCCCCACCGCTGCAAAGCGGGGGGGGAGGGGGGAATGAGAGGTGGCCCACTTGTGGGCAAAGTGGCTACGTCACCCCTGCCGTCTGAGGGATCCCCACCGCTTCACAGCGGGGGCGGAAATCAGAAATGGCCCACTTGTGGGCAAATTGGCTACGTCAGCCCTGCCATCTCCGGGATCCCCACCGCTGCACAGCGGGGGGGGAAATCAGAAGTGGCCCACTTGTGGGCAAAGTGGCTACGTCACCCCTGCCGTCTCAGCGATCCCCACCGCTGCAAAGCGGGGGGGGGGAATCAGAAGTGTCCCACTTGTGGGCAAAGTGGCTACGTCACCCCTGCCGTATCGGGGATCCCACACGCTCCACAGCGGGGGGGAGAATCAGAAGTGGCCCACTTGTGGGCAAAGTGGCTACGTCACCCTTGCCGTCCCGGGGATCCCCACCGCTTCACAGCGGGGGGGAATCAGAAGTGGCCCACTTGTGGGCAAATTGGCTACGTCACCCCTGCCGTATCGGGGATCCCCACCGCTTCAGAGCGGGGGGGGGGGGGGATCAGAAGTGGCCCACTTGTGGGCAAAGTGGCTATGTCACCCCTGCCGTCTCAGGGATCCCCACCGCTTCACAGCGGGGGGGGGGGGGGGGGGATATCAGAAGTGGCCCACTTGTAGGCAAATCGGCTACGTCACCCCTGCCGTATCGGGGATCCCCACCGCTTCAGAGCGGGGGGGAAAATCAGAAGTGGCCCACTTGTGGGCAAAGTGGCTACATCACCCCTGCCGTCTCGGGGATCCCCACCGCTGCACAGCGGGGGGCAAAATCAGAAGTGGCCCACTTGTGGGCAAATTGGCTACGTCACCCCTGCCGTCTCGGGGATCCCCACCGCTTCAGAGTGGGGGGAGGGAAAATCAGAAGTGGCCCAGTTGTGGGCAAAGTGGCTACATCACCCCTGCCGTCTCGGGGATCCCCACCGCTACAGAGCGGGGGGGGAATCAAAAGTGGCCCACTTCTGGGGGAAGTGTCTACGTCACCCTTGCCGTCTCGGGGATCCCCACCGCTGTAGAGTCAGGGGGGAAATCAGAAGTGGCCCACTTGTGGGCAAAGTGGCTACGTCACCCCTGCCGTCTCGGGGATCCCCACCGCTTCAGAGCGGGGGGGGAAGTCTTAAGTGGCCCACTTGTGGGCAAAGTGGCTACGTCACCCTTGCCGTCTCGGGGATCCCCACCGCTGCAGAGCGGGGGGGGAATCAAAAGTGGCCCACTTGTGGGCAAACGGCCCGGTTGTGGGCAAAGTGGCTACGTCACCCCTGCCGTCTCGGGGATCCCCACCGCTTCAGAGCGGGGGGGGGGGGGGGGATCAGAAATGGCCCACTTGTGGGCAAACTGCCTACATCACCCCTGCCGTCTCGGGGATCCCCACCGCTGCAGAGCGGGGGGGGGGGAATCAGAAGTGGCCCAGTTGTGGGCAAATTGGCTACGTCAGCCCTGCCGTCTCGGGGATCCCCACCGCTGCAGAGCGGGGGCGGAAATCAGAAGTGGCCCACTTGTGGGCAAAGTGGCTAGGTCACCCCTGCCGTCTTGGGGATCCCCACCGCTGCAGAGCGGGGGGGCAAATCAGAAGTGGCCCACTTGTGGGCCAAGAGGCGATGTCACCCCTGCCGTCTCGGGGATCCCCACCGCTTCAGAGCGGGGGCGGAAATCAGAAGTGGCCCACTTGTGGGCAAATTGTGTACGCCACCCCTGCCGTCTCGGGGATCCCCACCGCTGCAGAGCGGGGGGGGGAAATCAGAAGTGGCCCACTTGTGGGCAAAGTGGCTACGTCACCCCTGCCGTCTCGGGGATCCCCACCGCTTCAGAGCGCGGGGAAAAATGTGGGCAAAGTGGCTACGTCACCCCTGCTGTCTCGGGGACCCCGCCGCTGCAGAGCGGGGGGGGGGGGAATGAGAAGTGGCCCAGTTGTGGGCAAAGTGGCTACATCACCCCTGCCGTCTCGGGGATCCCCACCGCTTCACAGCGGGGGGGGGGGGGGATCAGAAGTTGACCACTTGTGGGCAAAGTGGCTACATCACCCCTGCCGTCTCGGGGATCCCCAACGCTGCACAGCGGGGGGGGGAAGTCTGAAGTGGCCCACTTGTGGGCAAAGTGGCTACGTCACCCCTGCCGTCTCGGGGATCCCCACCGCTTCAGAGCGGGCGGGAAAATCAGAAGTGGCCCACTTGTGGGCAAAATGGCTACGTCACCCATGCCGTCTCGGGGATCCCCACCGCTGCAGAGCGGGGGGGCAAATCAGAAGTGGCCCACTTGTGGGCAAAGTGGCTACGTCACCCCTGCCGTCTCGGGAATCCCCACCGCTTCAGAGTGGGGGGAGGGAAAATCAGAAGTGGCCCAGTTGTGGGCAAAGTGGCTACATCACCCCTGCCGTCTCGGGGATCCCCACCGCTTCAGAGCGGGGGGGGAAATCAGAAGTGGCCCACTTGTGGGCAAAGTGGCTACATCACCCCTGCCGTCTCGGGGATCCCCACCGCTGCACAGCGGGGGGGCAAATCAGAAGTGGCCCGGTTGTGGGCAAAGTGGCTACGTCACCCCTGCCGTCTCGGGGATCCCCAACGCTTCAGAGCGGGGGGGGAAATCAGAAGTGGCCGACTTGTGGGCAGAGTGGCTATGTCACCCCTGCCGTCTCGGGGATCCCCACCGCTGCAGAGCGGGGGGGGAAGTCTGAAGTGGCCCACTTGTGGGCAAAGTGGCTACATCACCCCTGCCGTCTCGGGGATCCCCACCGCTTCAGAGCGGGGGGGAAAATCAGAAGTGGCCCACTTGTGGGCAAAGTGGCTACATCACCCCTGCCGTCCCGGGGATCCCCACCGCTGCACAGCGGGGGGGCAAATCAGAAGTGGCCCACTTGTGGGCAAAGTGGCTACGTCACCCCTGCCGTCTCGAGGATCCCCACCGCTTCAGAGTGGGGGGAGGGAAAATCAGAAGTGGCCCAGTTGTGGGCAAAGTGGCTACATCGCCCCTGCCGTCTCGGGGATCCCCACCGCTTCAGAGCGGGGGGGGAAATCAGAAGTGGCCCACTTGTGGGCAAAGTGGCTACATCACCCCTGCCGTCTCGGGGATCCCCACCGCTGCACAGCGGGGGGGCAAATCAGAAGTGGCCCGGTTGTGGGCAAAGTGGCTACGTCACCCCTGCCGTCTCGGGGATCCCCAACGCTTCAGAGCGGGGGGGGAAATCAGAAGTGGCCGACTTGTGGGCAGAGTGGCTATGTCACCCCTGCCGTCTCGGGGATCCCCACCGCTGCAGAGCGGGGGGGAAGTCTGAAGTGGCCCACTTGTGGGCAAAGTGGCTACATCACCCCTGCCGTCTCGGGGATCCCCACCGCTTCAGAGCGGGGGGGAAAATCAGAAGTGGCCCACTTGTGGGCAAATTGGCTACGTCACCCCTGCCGTCTCGGGGATCCCCACCGCTGCACAGCGGGGGGGCAAATCAGAAGTGGCCCACTTGTGGGCAAAGTGGCTACGTCACCCCTGCCGTCTCGGGGATCCCCACCGCTTCAGAGTGGGGGGAGGGAAAATCAGAAGTGGCCCAGTTGTGGGCAAAGTGGCTACATCACCCATGCCGTCTCGGGGATCCCCACCGCTGCAGAGCGGGGGAGAAAATCAGAAGTGGCCCACTTGTGGGCAAAATGGCTACGTCACCCCTGCCGTCTCGGGGATCCCCACCGCTGCACGGCGGGGGGGGGGGGGGGGAGAAGTGGCCCACTTGTGGGCAAAGTGGCTATGTCACCCCTGCCGTCTCGGGGATCCCCACCGCTGCAGAGCTGGGGGCAAAATCAGAAGTGGCCCACTTGTGGGCAAAGTGGCTACGTCAGCCCTGCTGTATCGGGGATCCCCACCGCTGCAGAGCGGGGGGGGGAAGTCTGAAGTGGCCCAGTTGTGGGCAAAGTGGCTACATCACCCCTGCCGTCTCGGGGATCCCCACCGCTTCAGAGCGGGGGGGGAAATCAGAAGTGGCCGACTTGTGGGCAGAGTGGCTACGTCACCCCTGCCGTCTCGGGGAACCCCACCGCTGCAGAGCGGGGGGGGAAGTCTGAAGTGGCCCACTTGTGGGCAAAGTGGCTACATCACCCCTGCCGTCTCGGGGATCCCCACCGCTTCAGAGTGGGGGGAGGGAAAATCAGAAGTGGCCCGGTTGTGGGCAAAGTGGCTACGTCACCCGTGCCGTCTCGGGGATCCCCAGCGCTTCACAGCGGGGGGGCAAATCAGAAGTGGCCCACTTGTGGGCAAAGTGGCTACGTCACCCCTGCCGTCTCGGGGATCCCCACGGCTTCAGAGCGGGGGGCAAAATCAGAAGTGGCCCACTTGTGGGCAAAGTGGCTACGTCACCCCTGCCGTCTCGGGGATCCCCACCGCTGCACAGGTGGGGGGGGAAATCAGAAGTGGCCCACTTGTGGGCAAAGTGGCTACGTCAACCCTGCTGTATCGGGGATCCCCACCGCTTCAGAGCGGGGGGGGAAGTCTGAAGTGGCCCACTTGTGGACAAAGTGGCTACATCACCCCTGCCGTCTCGGGGATCCCAGCCGCTTCAGAGCGGGGGGGGAAATCGGAAGTGGCCCACTTGTGGGCAAAGTGGCTACGTCAGCCCTGCCATCTCCGGGATCCCCACCGCTTCAGAGCAGGGGGGGAAATCAGAAGTGTCCCACTTGTGCGCAAAGTGGCTACATCACCCCTGCCGTCTCGGGGATCCCCACCGCTGCAGAGCGGGGCGTAAAATCAGAAGTGTCCCACTTGTGGGCAAAGTGGCTACGTCACCCCTGCCGTCTCGGGGATCCCCACCGCTGCAAAGCGGGGGGGGAGGGGGGAATGAGAGGTGGCCCACTTGTGGGCAAAGTGGCTACGTCACCCCTGCCGTCTGAGGGATCCCCACCGCTTCACAGCGGGGGCGGAAATCAGAAATGGCCCACTTGTGGGCAAATTGGCTACGTCAGCCCTGCCATCTCCGGGATCCCCACCGCTGCACAGCGGGGGGGGAAATCAGAAGTGGCCCACTTGTGGGCAAAGTGGCTACGTCACCCCTGCCGTCTCAGCGATCCCCACCGCTGCAAAGCGGGGGGGGGAAATCAGAAGTGTCCCACTTGTGGGCAAAGTGGCTACGTCACCCCTGCCGTATCGGGGATCCCACACGCTCCACAGCGGGGGGGAGAATCAGAAGTGGCCCACTTGTGGGCAAAGTGGCTACGTCACCCTTGCCGTCCCGGGGATCCCCACCGCTTCACAGCGGGGGGGAATCAGAAGTGGCCCACTTGTGGGCCAAGAGGCTACGTCACCCCTGCCGTATCGGGGATCCCCACCGCTTCAGAGCGGGGGGGGGGGGGGATCAGAAGTGGCCCACTTGTGGGCAAAGTGGCTACGTCACCCCTGCCGTCTCAGGGATCCCCACCACTTCACAGCGGGGGGGGGGGGGGGGATATCAGAAGTGGGCCACTTGTAGGCAAATCGGCTACGTCACCCCTGCCGTATCGGGGATCCCCACCGCTTCAGAGCGGGGGGGAAAATCAGAAGTGGCCCACTTGTGGGCAAAGTGGCTACATCACCCCTGCCGTCTCGGGGATCCCCACCGCTGCACAGCGGGGGGCAAAATCAGAAGTGGCCCACTTGTGGGCAAATTGGCTACGTCACCCCTGCCGTCTCGGGGATCCCCACCGCTTCAGAGTGGGGGGAGGGAAAATCAGAAGTGGCCCAGTTGTGGGCAAAGTGGCTACATCACCCCTGCCGTCTCGGGGATCCCCACCGCTACAGAGCGGGGGGGGAATCAAAAGTGGCCCACTTGTGGGGGAAGTGTCTACGTCACCCTTGCCGTCTCGGGGATCCCCACCGCTGTAGAGTCAGGGGGGAAATCAGAAGTGGCCCACTTGTGGGCAAAGTGGCTACGTCACCCCTGCCGTCTCGGGGATCCCCAGCGCTTCAGAGCGGGGGGGGAAGTCTTAAGTGGCCCACTTGTGGGCAAAGTGGCTACGTCACCCTTGCCGTCTCGGGGATCCCCACCGCTGCAGAGCGGGGGGGGAATCAAAAGTGGCCCACTTGTGGGCAAACGGCCCGGTTGTGGGCAAAGTGGCTACGTCACCCCTGCCGTCTCGGGGATCCCCACCGCTTCAGAGCGGGGGGGGGGGGGGATCAGAAATGGCCCACTTGTGGGCAAACTGCCTACATCACCCCTGCCGTCTCGGGGATCCCCACCGCTGCAGAGCGGGGGAGAAAATCAGAAGTGGCCCAGTTGTGGGCAAATTGGCTACGTCAGCCCTGCCGTCTCGGGGATCCCCACCGCTGCAGAGCGGGGGCGGAAATCAGAAGTGGCCCACTTGTGGGCAAAGTGGCTACGTCACCCCTGCCGTCTTGGGGATCCCCACCGCTGCAGAGCGGGGGGGCAAATCAGAAGTGGCCCACTTGTGGGCCAAGAGGCGATGTCACCCCTGCCGTCTCGGGGATCCCCACCGCTTCAGAGCGGGGGCGGAAATCAGAAGTGGCCCACTTGTGGGCAAATTGTGTACGCCACCCCTGCCGTCTCGGGGATCCCCACCGCTGCAGAGCGGGGGGGGGAAATCAGAAGTGGCCCACTTGTGGGCAAAGTGGCTACGTCACCCCTGCCGTCTCGGGGATCCCCACCGCTTCAGAGCGCGGGGAAAAATGTGGGCAAAGTGGCTACGTCACCCCTGCTGTCTCGGGGACCCCGCCGCTGCAGAGCGGGGGGGGGGGGGATGAGAAGTGGCCCACTTGTGGGCAAAGTGGCTACATCACCCCTGCCGTCTCGGGGATCCCCACCGCTTCACAGCGGGGGGGGGGGGGGATCAGAAGTTGACCACTTGTGGGCAAAGTGGCTACATCACCCCTGCCGTCTCGGGGATCCCCAACGCTGCACAGCGGGGGGGGGAAGTCTGAAGTGGCCCACTTGTGGGCAAAGTGGCTACATCACCCCTGCCGTCTCGGGGATCCCCACCGCTTCAGAGCGGGCGGGAAAATCAGAAGTGGCCCACTTGTGGGCAAAATGGCTACGTCACCCATGCCGTCTCGGGGATCCCCACCGCTGCAGAGCGGGGGGGCAAATCAGAAGTGGCCCACTTGTGGGCAAAGTGGCTACGTCACCCCTGCCGTCTCGGGGATCCCCACCGCTTCAGAGCGGGCGGGAAAATCAGAAGTGGCCCAGTTGTGGGCAAAGTGGCTACATCACCCCTGCCGTCTCGGGGATCCCCACCGCTTCAGAGCGGGGGGGGAAATCAGAAGTGGCCCACTTGTGGGCAAAGTGGCTACATCACCCCTGCCGTCTCGGGGATCCCCACCGCTTCAGAGCGGGCGGGAAAATCAGAAGTGGCCCACTTGTGGGCAAAATGGCTACGTCACCCATGCCGTCTTGGGGATCCCCACCGCTGAAGAGCGGGGGGGCAAATCAGAAGTGGCCCACTTGTGGGCAAAGTGGCTACGTCACCCCTGCCGTCTCGGGGATCCCCACCGCTTCAGAGCGGGCGGGAAAATCAGAAGTGGCCCACTTGTGGGCAAAATGGCTACGTCACCCATGCCGTCTCGGGGATCCCCACCGCTGCAGAGCGGGGGAGAAAATCAGAAGTGGCACACTTGTGGGCAAAATGGCTACGTCACCCCTGCCGTCTCGGGGATCCCCACCGCTGCACGGCGGGGGGGGGGGGGGAGAAGTGGCCCACTTGTGGGCAAAGTGGCTACATCACCCCTGCCGTCTCGGGGATCCCCACCGCTGCAGAGCGGGGGGCAAAATCAGAAGTGGCCCACTTGTGGGCAAAGTGGCTACGCCAGCCCTGCTGTATTGGGGATCCCCACCGCTGCAGAGCACGGGGGGAATCAAAAGTGGCCCACTTGTGGCCAAATTGGCTACGTCAGCCGTGCCGTCTCCGGGATCCCCACGGCTTCAGAGCGGGGGGCAAAATCAGAAGTGGCCCACTTGTGGGCAAAGTGGCTACGTCACCCCTGCCGTCTCGGGGATCCCAACCGCTGCACAGTGGGGGGAAGAAATCAGAAGTGGCCCACTTGTGGGCAAAGTGGCTACGTCAGCCCTGCTGTATCGGGGATCCCCACCGCTTCAGAGCGGGGGGGGAAGTCTGAAGTGGCCCACTTGTGGGCAAAGTGGCTACGTCACCCCTGCCGTCTGAGGGATCCCCACTGCTTCAGAGCGGGGGGGGAAATCAGAAGTGGCCCACTTGTGGGCAAAATGGCTACGCCAGCCCTGCCGTCTCCGGGATCCCCACCGCTTCAGAGCAGGGGGGGAAATCAGAAGTGTCCCACTTGTGGGCAAAGTGGCTACGTCACCCCTGCCGTCTCGGGGATCCCCACCGCTTCAGAGTGGGGGGAGGGAAAATCAGGAGTGGCCCAGTTGTGGGCAAAGTGGCTACGTCACCCCTGCCGTCTCGGGGATCCCCACCGCTTCAGAGCGGGGGGGGGGAATCGGAAGTGGCCCACTTGTGGGCAAAGTGGCTACATCACCCCTGCCGTCTCGGGGATCCCCACCGCTTCAGAGCGGGGGGGGAAATCAGAAGTGGCCCACTTGTGGGCAAAGTGGCTACGTCAGCCCTGCCATCTCCGGGATCCCCACCGCTTCAGAGCAGGGGGGGAAATCAGAAGTGTCCCACTTGTGGGCAAAGTGGCTACGTCACCCCTGCCGTCTCGGGGATCCCCACCGCTTCAGAGTGGGGGGAGGGAAAATCAGAAGTGGCCCAGTTGTGGGCAAAGTGGCTACGTCACCCCTGCCGTCTCAGGGATCCCCACCGCTGCAGAGCGGGGGAGAAAATCAGAAGTGGCCCAATAGTGGGCAAAGTGGCTACATCACCCTTGCCGTCTCGGGGATCCCCACCGCTTCAGAGCGGGGGGGAAAATCAGAAGTGGCCCACTTGTGGGCAAAGTGGCTACGTCAGCCCTGCCGTCTCCGGGATCCCCACCGCTTCAGAGCAGGGGGGGAAATCAGAAGTGTCCCACTTGTGGGCAAAGTGGCTACGTCACCCCTGCCGTCTCGGGGATCCCCACCGCTTCAGAGTGGGGGGAGGGAAAATCAGAAGTGGCCCAGTTGTGGGCAAAGTGGCTACGTCACCCCTGCCGTCTCGGGGATCCCCACCGCTTCAGAGCGGGGGGGAAAATCGGAAGTGGCCCACTTGTGGGCAAAGTGGCTACATCACCCCTGCCGTCTCGGGGATCCCCACCGCTTCAGAGCAGGGGGGGAAATCAGAAGTGTCCCACTTGTGGGCAAAGTGGCTACGTCACCCCTGCCATCTCCGGGATCCCCACCGCTTCAGAGCGGGGGGGGAAATCAGAAGTGGCCCACTTGTGGGCAAAGTGGCTACGTCACCCCTGCCGTCTCGGGGATCCCCACCGCTTCAGAGTGGGGGGAGGGAAAATCAGAAGTGGCCCAGTTGTGGGCAAAGTGGCTACGTCACCCCTGCCGTCTCGGGGATCCCCACCGCTGCAGAGCGGGGGAGAAAATCAGAAGTGGCCCAATTGTGGGCAAAGTGGCTACGTCACCCCTGCCGTCCGAGGGATCCCCACCGCTTCAGAGCGGGGGGGGAGAAGTGGCCCACTTGTGGGCAAAGTGGCTACGTCACCCCTGCCGTCCTGGGCATCCCCACCGCTTCAGAGCGGGGGGGGAAATCAGAAGTGGCCCACTTGTGGGCAAAGTGGCTACGTCAGCCCTGCCGTCTCCGGGATCCCCACCGCTTCAGAGCGGGGGGGAAAATCAGAAGTGGCCCAGTTGTGGGCAAAGTGGCTACGTCACCCCTGCCGTCTCGGGGATCCCCACCGCTTCAGAGCGGGGCGGAAAATCAGAAGTGTCCCACTTGTGGGCAAAGTGGCTACGTCACCCTCGCCGTCTCGGGGATCCCCACCGCTTCAGAGCGGGGGGGGAAATCAGAAGTGGCCCACTTGTGGGCAAAGTGGCTACGTCAGCCCTGCCGTCTCGGGGATCCCCACCGCTTCAGAGCGGGGGGGGAAATCAGAAGTGGCCCACTTGTGGGCAAAGTGGCTACGTCAGCCCTGCCGTCTCCGGGATCCCCACCGCTTCAGAGCGGGGGGGAAAATCAGAAGTGGCCCAGTTGTGGGCAAAGTGGCTACGTCACCCCTGCCGTCTCGGGGATCCCCACCGCTTCAGAGCGGGGGGGAAAATCAGAAGTGTCCCACTTGTGGGCAAAGTGGCTACGTCACCCTCGCCGTCTCGGGGATCCCCACCGCTTCAGAGTGGGGGGAGGGAAAATCAGAAGTGGCCCAGTTGTGGGCAAAGTGGCTACGTCACCCCTGCCGTCTCGGGGATCCCCACCGCTTCAGAGCGGGCGGGAAAATCAGAAGTGGCCCACTTGTGGGCAAAATGGCTACGTCACCCATGCCGTCTCGGGGATCCCCACCGCTGCAGAGCGGGGGGGCAAATCAGAAGTGGCCCACTTGTGGGCAAAGTGGCTACGTCACCCCTGCCGTCTCGGGAATCCCCACCGCTTCAGAGTGGGGGGAGGGAAAATCAGAAGTGGCCCAGTTGTGGGCAAAGTGGCTACATCACCCCTGCCGTCTCGGGGATCCCCACCGCTTCAGAGCGGGGGGGGAAATCAGAAGTGGCCCACTTGTGGGCAAAGTGGCTACATCACCCCTGCCGTCTCGGGGATCCCCACCGCTTCAGAGCGGGCGGGAAAATCAGAAGTGGCCCACTTGTGGGCAAAATGGCTACGTCACCCATGCCGTCTTGGGGATCCCCACCGCTGAAGAGCGGGGGGGCAAATCAGAAGTGGCCCACTTGTGGGCAAAGTGGCTACGTCACCCCTGCCGTCTCGGGGATCCCCACCGCTTCACAGCGGGCGGGAAAATCAGAAGTGGCCCACTTGTGGGCAAAATGGCTACGTCACCCATGCCGTCTCGGGGATCCCCACCGCTGCAGAGCGGGGGAGAAAATCAGAAGTGGCACACTTGTGGGCAAAATGGCTACGTCACCCCTGCCGTCTCGGGGATCCCCACCGCTGCACGGCGGGGGGGGGGGGGGGGGGAGAAGTGGCCCACTTGTGGGCAAAGTGGCTACATCACCCCTGCCGTTTCGGGGATCCCCACCGCTGCAGAGCGGGGGGCAAAATCAGAAGTGGCCCACTTGTGGGCAAAGTGGCTACGCCAGCCCTGCTGTATTGGGGATCCCCACCGCTGCAGAGCACGGGGGGAATCAAAAGTGGCCCACTTGTGGCCAAATTGGCTACGTCAGCCGTGCCGTCTCCGGGATCCCCACGGCTTCAGAGCGGGGGGCAAAATCAGAAGTGGCCCACTTGTGGGCAAAGTGGCTACGTCACCCCTGCCGTCTCGGGGATCCCAACCGCTGCACAGTGGGGGGAAGAAAACAGAAGTGGCCCACTTGTGGGCAAAGTGGCTACGTCAGCCCTGCTGTATCGGGGATCCCCACCGCTTCAGAGCGGGGGGGGAAGTCTGAAGTGGCCCACTTGTGGGCAAAGTGGCTACGTCACCCCTGCCGTCTGAGGGATCCCCACTGCTTCAGAGCGGGGGGGGGAAATCAGAAGTGGGCCACTTGTGGGCAAAGTGGCTACATCACCCCTGCCGTCTCCGGGATCCCCACCGCTTCAGAGCAGTGGGGGGAATCAGAAGTGTCCCACTTGTGGGCAAAGTGGCTACGTCACCCCTGCCGTCTCGGGGATCCCCACCGCTTCAGAGTGGGGGGGGGGGGAAATCACAAGTGGCCCAGTTGTGGGCAAAGTGGCTACGTCACCCCTGCCGTCTCGGGGATCCCCACCGCTTCAGAGCGGGGGGGAAAATCGGAAGTGGCCCACTTGTGGGCAAAGTGGCTACGTCACCCCTGCCGTCTGAGGGATCCCCACCGCTTCAGAGCGGGGGGGGAAATCAGAAGTGGCCCACTTGTGGGCAAAATGGCTACGCCAGCCCTGCCGTCTCCGGGATCCCCACCGCTTCAGAGCAGGGGGGGAAATCAGAAGTGTCCCACTTGTGGGCAAAGTGGCTACGTCACCCCTGCCGTCTCGGGGATCCCCACCGCTTCGGAGTGGGGGGAGGGAAAATCAGGAGTGGCCCAGTTGTGGGCAAAGTGGCTACGTCACCCCTGCCGTCTCGGGGATCCCCACCGCTTCGAAGCGGGGGGGGGAATCGGAAGTGGCCCACTTGTGGGCAAAGTGGCTACATCACCCCTGCCGTCTCGGGGATCCCCACCGCTTCAGAGCGGGGGGGGAAATCAGAAGTGGCCCACTTGTGGGCAAAGTGGCTACGTCAGCCCTGCCATCTCCGGGATCCCCACCGCTTCAGAGCAGGGGGGGAAATCAGAAGTGTCCCACTTGTGGGCAAAGTGGCTACGTCACCCCTGCCGTCTCGGGGATCCCCACCGCTTCAGAGTGGGGGGAGGGAAAATCAGAAGTGGCCCAGTTGTGGGCAAAGTGGCTACGTCACCCCTGCCGTCTCAGGGATCCCCACCGCTGCAGAGCGGGGGAGAAAATCAGAAGTGGCCCAATAGTGGGCAAAGTGGCTACATCACCCTTGCCGTCTCGGGGATCCCCACCGCTTCAGAGCGGGGGGGAAAATCAGAAGTGGCCCACTTGTGGGCAAAGTGGCTACGTCAGCCCTGCCGTCTCCGGGATCCCCACCGCTTCAGAGCAGGGGGGGAAATCAGAAGTGTCCCACTTGTGGGCAAAGTGGCTACGTCACCCCTGCCGTCTCGGGGATCCCCACCGCTTCAGAGTGGGGGGAGGGAAAATCAGAAGTGGCCCAGTTGTGGGCAAAGTGGCTACGTCACCCCTGCCGTCTCGGGGATCCCCACCGCTTCAGAGCGGGGGGGAAAATCGGAAGTGGCCCACTTGTGGGCAAAGTGGCTACATCACCCCTGCCGTCTCGGGGATCCCCACCGCTTCAGAGCGGGGGGGGAAATCAAAAGTGGCCCACTTGTGGGCAAAGTGGCTACGTCACCCCTGCCATCTCCGGGATCCCCACCGCTTCAGAGCGGGGGGGGAAATCAGAAGTGGCCCACTTGTGGGCAAAGTGGCTACGTCACCCCTGCCGTCTCGGGGATCCCCACCGCTTCAGAGCGGGGGGGAAAGTCAGAAGTGGCCCACTTGTGGGCAAAGTGGCTACGTCAGCCCTGCCGTCTCCGGGATCCCCACCGCTTCAGCGCAGGGGGGGAAATCAGAAGTGTCCCACTTGTGGGCAAAGTGGCTACGTCACCCTTGCCGTCTCGGGGATCCCGACAGCTTCAGAGTGGGGGGAGGGAAAATCAGAAGTGGCCCAGTTGTGGGCAAAGTGGCTACGTCACCCCTGCCGTCTCGGGGATCCCCGCCGCTTCAGAGCGGGGGGGAAAATCGGAAGTGGCCCACTTGTGGGCAAAGTGGCTACATCACCCCTGCCGTCTCGGGGATCCCCACCGCTTCAGAGCGGGGGGGGAAATCAGAAGTGGCCCACTTGTGGGCAAAGTGGCTACGTCAGCCCTGCCATCTCCGGGATCCCCACCGCTTCAGAGCAGGGGGGGAAATCAGAAGTGTCCCAGTTGTGGGCAAAGTGGCTACGTCACCCCTGCCGTCTCGGGGATCCCCACCGCTTCAGAGTGGGGGGAGGGAAAATCAGAAGTGGCCCAGTTGTGGGCAAAGTGGCTACGTCACCCCTGCCGTCTCGGGGATCCCCACCGCTGCAGAGCGGGGGAGAAAATCAGAAGTGGCCCAATTGTGGGCAAAGTGGCTACGTCACCCCTGCCGTCTGAGGGATCCCCACCGGTTCAGAGCGGGGGGGGAGAAGTGGCCCACTTGTGGGCAAAGTGGCTACGTCACCCCTGCCGTCCTGGGGATCCCCACCGCTTCAGAGCGGGGGGGGAAATCAGAAGTGGCCCACTTGTGGGCAAAGTGGCTACGTCAGCCCTGCCGTCTCCGGGATCCCCACCGCTTCAGAGCGGGGGGGGAAATCAGAAGTGGCCCAGTTGTGGGCAAAGTGGCTACGTCACCCCTGCCGTCTCGGGGATCCCCACCGCTTCAGAGCGGGGGGGAAAATCAGAAGTGTCCCACTTGTGGGCAAAGTGGCTACGTCACCCTCGCCGTCTCGGGGATCCCCACCGCTTCAGAGTGGGGGGAGGGAAAATCAGAAGTGGCCCAGTTGTGGGCAAAGTGGCTACGTCACCCCTGTCGTCTCAGCGATCCCCACCGCTGCAGAGCGGGGGAGAAAATCAGAAGTGGCCCAATTGTGGGCAAAGTGGCTACGTCCCCCCTGCCGTCTCGGGGATCCCCACCGCTTCAGAGCGGGGGGGAAAGTCAGAAGTGGCCCACTTGTGGGCAAAGTGGCTACGTCAGCCCTGCCGTCTCCGGGATCCCCACCGCTTCAGCGCAGGGGGGGAAATCAGAAGTGTTCCACTTGTGGGCAAAGTGGCTACGTCACCCTTGCCGTCTCGGGGATCCCCACCGCTTCAGAGCGGGGGGGAAAATCGGAAGTGGCCCACTTGTGGGCAAAGTGGCTACATCACCCCTGCCGTCTCGGGGATCCCCACCGCTTCAGAGCGGGGGGGGAAATCAGAAGTGGCCCACTTGTGGGCAAAGTGGCTACGTCACCCCTGCCATCTCCGGGATCCCCACCGCTTCAGAGCAGGGGGGGAAATCAGAAGTGTCCCAGTTGTGGGCAAAGTGGCTACGTCACCCCTGCCGTCTCGGGGATCCCCACCGCTTCAGAGTGGGGGGGGGGGAAATCAGAAGTGGCCCAGTTGTGGGCAAAGTGGCTACGTCACCCCTGCCGTCTCGGGGATCCCCACCGCTGCAGAGCGGGGGAGAAAATCAGAAGTGGCCCAATTGTGGGCAAAGTGGCTACGTCACCCCTGCCGTCTGAGGGATCCCCACCGCTTCAGAGTGGGGGGGGAGAAGTGGCCCACTTGTGGGCAAAGTGGCTACGTCACCCCTGCCGTCCTGGGGATCCCCACCGCTTCAGAGCGGGGGGGGAAATCAGAAGTGGCCCACTTGTGGGCAAAGTGGCTACGTCAGCCCTGCCGTCTCCCGGATCCCCACCGCTTCAGAGCGGGGGGGAAAATCAGAAGTGGCCCAGTTGTGGGCAAAGTGGCTACGTCACCCCTGCCGTCTCGGGGATCCCCACCGCTGCAGGGCGGGGGAGAAAATCGGGAGTGGCCCACTTGTGGGCAAAGTGGCTACGTCACCCCTGCCGTCTGAGGGATCCCCACCGCTTCAGAGCGGGGGGGGAAATCGGAAGTGGCCCACTTGTGGGCAAAGTGGCTACGTCACCCCTGCAGTCTGAGGGATCCCCACCGCTTCAGAGCAGGGGGGGAAATCAGAAGTGTCCCACTTGTGGGCAAAGTGGCTACATCACCCCTGCCGTCTCGGGGATCCCCACCGCTTCAGAGCGGGGGGGGAAAATCAGAAGTGGCCCACTTGTGGGCAAAGTGGCTACGTCAGCCCTGCCGTCTCCGGGATCCCCACCGCTTCAGAGCAGGGGGGGGAATCAGAAGTGTCCCACTTGTCGGCAAAGTGGCTACGTCACCCCTGCCGTCTCGGGGATCCCCACCGCTTCAGAGTGGGGGGAGGGAAAATCAGAAGTGGCCTAGTTGTGGGCAAAGTGGCTACGTCACCCCTGCCGTCTCGGGGTTCCCCACCGCTTCAGAGCGGGGGGGAAAATCGGAAGTGGCCCACTTGTGGGCAAAGTGGCTACGTCACCCCTGCCGTCTGAGGGGGCCCCACCGCTTCAGAGTGGGGGGGGAAATCAGAAGTGGCCCACTTGTGTGCAAAGTGGCTACGTCAGCCCTGCCGTCTCCGGGATCCCCACCGCTTCAGAGCAGGGGGGGAAATCAGAAGTGTCCCACTTGTGGGCAAAGTGGCTACATCACCCCTGCCGTCTCGGGGATCCCCACCGCTTCAGGGTGGGGGGAGGGAAAATCAGAAGTGGCCCAATTGTGGGCAAAGTGGCTACGTCACCCCTGCCGTCTCCGGGATCCCCACCGCTTCAGAGCAGGGGGGGGAATCAGAAGTGTCCCACTTGTGGGCAAAGTGGCTACGTCACCCCTGCCGTCCTGGGGATCCCCACCGCTTCAGAGTGGGGGGGGAAATCAGAAGTGGCCCACTTGTGGGCAAAGTGGCTACGTCAGCCCTGCCGTCTCGAGGATCCCCACCGCTTCAGAGCGGGGGGGAAAATCAGAAGTGGCCCAGTTGTGGGCAAAGTGGCTACGTCACCCCTGCCGTCTCGGGGATCCCCACCGCTTCAGAGCGGGGGGGAAAATCAGAAGTGGCCCACTTGTGGGCAAAGTGGCTACGTCACCCCTGCCGTCTCGGGGATCCCCACCGCTTCAGAGTGGGGGGAGGGAAAATCAGAAGTGGCCCAGTTGTGGGCAAAGTGGCTACGTCACCCCTGTCGTCTCAGCGATCCCCACCGCTGCAGAGCGGGGGAGAAAATCAGAAGTGGCCCAATTGTGGGCAAAGTGGCTACGTCACCCCTGCCGTCTCGGGGATCCCCACCGCTTCAGAGCGGGGGGGAAAGTCAGAAGTGCCCCACTTGTGGGCAAAGTGGCTACGTCAGCCCTGCCGTCTCCGGGATCCCCACCGCTTCAGCGCAGGGGGGGAAATCAGAAGTGTCCCACTTGTGGGCAAAGTGGCTACGTCACCCCTGCCGTCTCGGGGATCCCCACCGCTTCAGAGCGGGGGGGGAAATCAGAAGTGGCCCACTTGTGGGCAAAGTGGCTACGTCAGCCCTGCCATCTCCGGGATCCCCACCGCTTCAGAGCAGGGGGGGAAATCAGAAGTGTCCCAGTTGTGGGCAAAGTGGCTACGTCACCCCTGCCGTCTCGGGGATCCCCACCGCTTCAGAGTGGGGGGAGGGAAAATCAGAAGTGGCCCAGTTGTGGGCAAAGTGGCTACGTCACCCCTGCCGTCTCGGGGATCCCCACCGCTGCAGAGCGGGGGAGAAAATCAGAAGTGGCCCAATTGTGGGCAAAGTGGCTACGTCACCCCTTCCGTCTGAGGGATGCCCACCGCTTCAGAGCGGGGGGGGAAATTAAAAGTGGCCCACTTGTGGGCAAAGTGGCTACGTCACCCCTGCCGTCCTGGGGATCCCCACCGCTTCAGAGCGGGGGGGGAAATCAGAAGTGGCCCACTTGTGGGCAAAGTGGCTACGTCAGCCCTGCCGTCTCCGGGATCCCCACCGCTTCAAAGCGGGGGGGAAAATCAGAAGTGGCCCAGTTGTGGGCAAAGTGGCTACGTCACCCCTGCCGTCTCGGGGATCCCCACCGCTACAGAGCGGGGGAGAAAATCAGAAGTGGCCCAGTTGTGGGCAAAGTGGCTACGTCACCCCTGCCGTCTGAGGGATCCCCACCGCTTCAGAGCGGGGGGGGAAATCGGAAGTGGCCCACTTGTGGGCAAAGTGGCTACGTCACCCCTGCCGTCTGAGGGATCCCCACCGCTTCAGAGCAGGGGGGGAAATCAGAAGTGTCCCACTTGTGGGCAAAGTGGCTACATCACCCCTGCCGTCTCGGGGATCCCCACCGCTTCAGAGCGCGGGGGGAAAATCAGAAGTGGCCCACTTGTGGGCAAAGTGGCTACGTCAGCCCTGCCGTCTCCGGGATCCCCACCGCTTCAGAGCAGGGGGGGGAATCAGAAGTGTCCCACTTGTCGGCAAAGTGGCTACGTCACCCCTGCCGTCTCGGGGATCCCCACCGCTTCAGAGTGGGGGGAGGGAAAATCAGAAGTGGCCTAGTTGTGGGCAAAGTGGCTACGTCACCCCTGCCGTCTCGGGGTTCCCCACCGCTTCAGAGCGGGGGGGAAAATCGGAAGTGGCCCACTTGTGGGCAAAGTGGCTACGTCACCCCTGCCGTCTGAGGGATCCCCACCGCTTCAGAGTGGGGGGGGAAATCAGAAGTGGCCCACTTGTGTGCAAAGTGGCTACGTCAGCCCTGCCGTCTCCGGGATCCCCACCGCTTCAGAGCAGGGGGGGGAATCAGAAGTGTCCCACTTGTGGGCAAAGTGGCTACATCACCCCTGCCGTCTCGGGGATCCCCACCGCTTCAGGGTGGGGGGAGGGAAAATCAGAAGTGGCCCACTTGTGGGCAAAGTGGCTACGTCACCCCTGCCGTCTCCGGGATCCCCACCGCTTCAGAGCAGGGGGGGGGATCAGAAGTGTCCCACTTGTGGGCAAAGTGGCTATGTCACCCCTGCCGTCTCGGGGATCCCCACCGCTTCAGAGTGGGGGGAGGGAAAATCAGAACTGGCCCAGTTGTGGGCAAAGTGGCTATGTCACCCCTGCCGTCTCGGGGATCCACACCGCTTCAGAGCGGGGGGGAAAATCGGAAGTGGCCCACTTGTGGGCAAAGTGGCTACGTCACCCCTGCCGTCTGAGGGATCCCCACCGCTTCAGAGCGGGGGGGGGGAATCAGAAGTGGCCCACTTGTGGGCAAAGTGGCTATGTCACCCCTGCCGTCTCCGGGATCCCCACCGCTTCAGAGCAGGGGGGGAAATCAGAAGTGTCCCACTTGTGGGCAAAGTGGCTACGTCACCCCTGCTGTCTCGGGGATCCCCACCGCTTCAGAGTGGGGGGAGGGAAAATCAGAAGTGGCCCAGTTGTGGGCAAAGTGGCTACGTCACCCCTGCCGTCTCGGGGATCCCCACCGCTGCAGAGCGGGGGAGAAAATCAGAAGTGGCCCACTTGTGGGCAAAATGGCTACGTCACCCCTGCCGTCTCGGGGATCCCCACCGCTGCACGGCGGGGGGGGGGGGGGGGAAGTGGCCCACTTGTGGGCAAAGTGGCTATGTCACCCCTGCCGTCTCGGGGATCCCCACCGCTGCAGAGTGGGGGGCAAAATCAGAAGTGGCCCACTTGTGGGCAAAGTGGCTACGTCAGCCCTGCTGTATCGGGGATCCCCACCGCTGCAGAGCGGGGGGGGAATCAAAAGTGGCCCACTTGTGGGCAAAGTGGCTACGTCACCCCTGCCGTCTCGGGGATCCCCACGGCTTCAGAGCGGGGGGGAAATCAGAAGTGGCCCACTTGTGGGCAAAGTAGCTACGTCACCCCTGCCGTCTCGGGGATCCCCACCGCTTCAGAGCGGGGGGAGGGAAAAGCAGAAGTGGCCCAGTTGTGGGCAAAGTGGCTACGTCAGCCCTGCTGTATCGGGGATCCCGACCGCTGCAGAGCGGGGGGGGAATCAAAAGTGGCCCACTTGTGGGCAAAGTGGCTACGTCACCCCTGCCGTCTCGGGGATCCCCACGGCTTCAGAGCGGGGGGGAAATTAGAAGTGGCCCACTTGTGGGCAAAGTGGCTACGTCACCCCTGCCGTCTCGGGGATCCCCACCGCTGCAGAGTGGGGGGGGGGAAATCAGAAGTGGCCCACTTGTGGGCAAAGTGGCTACATCACCCCTGCCGTCTCGGGGATCCCCACCGCTTCAGAGTGGGGGGAGGGAAAATCAGAAGTGGCCCAGTTGTGGGCAAAGTGGCTACGTCACCCCTGCCGTCTCGGGGATCCCCGCCGCTTCAGAGCAGGGGGGGAAATCAGAAGTGTCCCACTTGTGGGCAAAGTGGCTACATCACCCCTGCCGTCTCGGGGATCCCCACCGCTTCAGAGCGGGGGGGGAGGGGGCATCAGAAGTGGCCCACTTGTGGGACAAGTGGTTACGTCAGCCCTGCTGTCTCGGGGATCCCCACCGCTGCAGAGCGGGGGGGGGGGGATGAGAAGTGGCCCACTTGTGGGCAAAGTGGCTACGTCACCCCTGCCGTCTCAGGGATCCCCACCGCTGCAAAGCGGGGGGGGGAAATCAGAAGTGGCCCACTTGTGGGCAAAGTGGCTACGTCACCCCTGCCGTCTCAGGGATCCCCACCGCTTTAGAGCGGGGGGCACAATCAGAAGTGGCCCACTTGTGGGCAAAGTGGCTACGCCACCCCTGCTCTATCGGGGATCCCCACCGCTTCACAGCGGGGGGGGAAAATCAGAAGTGGCCCACTTGTGGGCAAATTGGCTACGTCACCCTAGCCGTCTCGGGGATCCCCACCGCTTCACAGCGGGGGGGAATCAGAAGTGGCCCACTTGTGGGCAAAGTGGCTACATCACCCCTGCCGTCTCGGGGATCCCCGCCGCTTCAGAGCGGGGGGGAAAATCAGAAGTGGCCCACTTGTGGGCAAAGTGGCTACGTCAGCCCTGCCATCTCAGGGATCCCCACCGCTTCACAGCGGGGGGGGGGGGGGGGGGGATCAGAAGTGGCCCACTTGTGGGCAAATTGGCTACGCCACCCCTGCCGTATCGGGGACCCCCACCGCTGCAGAGCGGGGGGCAAAATCAGAAGTGGCCCACTTGTGGGCAAAGTGGCTACGTCAGCCCTGCTGTATCGGGGATCCCCACCGCTGCAGAGCGGGGGGGGAATCAAAAGTGGCCCACTTGTGGGCAAAGTGGCTACGTCACCCCTGCCGTCTCGGGGATCCCCACGGCTTCAGAGCGGGGGGGAAATCAGAAGTGGCCCACTTGTGGGCAAAGTGGCTACGTCACCCCTGCCGTCTCGGGGATCCCCACCGCTTCAGAGCGGGGGGAGGGAAAATCAGAAGTGGCCCAGTTGTGGGCAAAGTGGCTACGTCAGCCCTGCTGTATCGGGGATCCCGACCGCTGCAGAGCGGGGGGGGAATCAAAAGTGGCCCACTTGTGGGCAAAGTGGCTACGTCACCCCTGCCGTCTCGGGGATCCCCACCGCTGCAGAGTGGGGGGGGGGAAATCAGAAGTGGCCCACTTGTGGGCAAAGTGGCTACATCACCCCTGCCGTCTCGGGGATCCCCACCGCTTCAGAGTGGGGGGAGGGAAAATCAGAAGTGGCCCAGTTGTGGGCAAAGTGGCTACGTCACCCCTGCCGTCTCGGGGATCCCCGCCGGTTCAGAGCAGGGGGGGAAATCAGAAGTGTCCCACTTGTGGGCAAAGTGGCTACATCACCCCTGCCGTCTCGGGGATCCCCACCGCTTCAGAGCGGGGGGGGAGGGGGCATCTGAAGTGGCCCACTTGTGGGACAAGTGGTTACGTCAGCCCTGCTGTCTCGGGGATCCCCACCGCTGCAGAGCGGGGGGGGGGGGATGAGAAGTGGCCCACTTGTGGGCAAAGTGGCTACGTCACCCCTGCCGTCTCAGGGATCCCCACCGCTGCAAAGCGGGGGGGGGAAATCAGAAGTGGCCCACTTGTGGGCAAAGTGGCTACGTCACCCCTGCCGTCTCAGGGATCCCCACCGCTTTAGAGCGGGGGGCACAATCAGAAGTGGCCCACTTGTGGGCAAAGTGGCTACGCCACCCCTGCTCTATCGGGGATCCCCACCGCTTCAAAGCGGGGGGGGAAAATCAGAAGTGGCCCACTTGTGGGCAAATTGGCTACGTCACCCTAGCCGTCTCGGGGATCCCCACCGCTTCACAGCGGGGGGGAATCAGAAGTGGCCCACTTGTGGGCAAAGTGGCTACATCACCCCTGCCGTCTCGGGGATCCCCGCCGCTTCAGAGCGGGGGGGAAAATCAGAAGTGGCCCACTTGTGGGCAAAGTGGCTACGTCAGCCCTGCCATCTCAGGGATCCCCACCGCTTCACAGCGGGGGGGGGGGGGGGGGGAATCAGAAGTGGCCCACTTGTGGGCAAATTGGCTACGCCACCCCTGCCGTATCGGGGACCCCCACCGCTGCAGAGCGGGGGGCAAAATCAGAAGTGGCCCACTTGTGGGCAAAGTGGCTACGCCACCCCCGCAATCTGGGGATCCCCACGGCTTCAGAGCGGGGAGAAAAATCAGAAGTGGCCCACTTGTGGGCAAAGTGGCTACGCCACCCCTGCCGTCTCGGGGATCCCCACCGCTTCAGAGCGGGGGGGGAATCAAAAGTGGCCCACTTGTGGGCAAAGTGGCTACGTCACCCCTGCCGTCTCAGGGATCCCCACCGCTTCACAGCGGGGGGGGGGGGGGATCATCAGAAGTGGCCCACTTGTGGGCAAATTGTCTACGTCACCCCTGCCGTATCGGGGATCCCCGCCGCTTCACAGCGGGGGGAGGGAAAAGCAGAAGTGGCCCAGTTGTGGGCAAAGTGGCTACGTCACCCCTGCCGTCTCGGGGATCCCCGCCGCTTCAGAGCGGGGGGGAAAATCAGAAGTGGCCCACTTGTGGGCAAAGTGGCTACGTCACCCCTGCCATCTCAGGGATCCCCACCGCTTCACAGCGGGGGGGGGGGGGGGGAATCAGAAGTGGCCCACTTGTGGGCAAATTGGCTACGCCACCCCTGCCGTATCGGGGACCCCCACCGCTGCAGAGCGGGGGGCAAAATCAGAAGTGGCCCAGTTGTGGGCAAAGTGGCTACGCCACCCCCGCAATCTGGGGATCCCCACGGCTTCAGAGCGGGGAGAAAAATCAGAAGTGGCCCACTTGTGGGCAAAGTGGCTACGCCACCCCTGCCGTCTCGGGGATCCCCACCGCTTCAGAGCGGGGGGGGAATCAAAAGTGGCCCACTTGTGGGCAAAGTGGCTACGGCACCCCTGCCGTCTCGGGGATCCCCGACGCTGCAGAGCGGGGGGGGAAATCAGAAGTGGCCCACTTGTGGGCAAAGTGGCTACGTCACCCTTGCTGTCTCGGGGATCCCAAGCGCTTCAGAGCGGGGGGGGAAGTCTTAAGTGGCCCACTTGTGGGCAAAGTGGCTACGTCACCCTTGCCGTCTCGGGGATCCCCCCCGCTGCAGAGCGGGGGGGGAATCAAAAGTGGCCCACTTGTGGGCAAATTGGCTACGTCAGCCCTGCCGTCTCGGGGATCCCCACCGCTGCAGAGCGGGGGCGGAAATCAGAAGTGGCCCACTTGTGGGCAAAGTGGCTACGTCACCCCTGCCGTCTTGGGGATCCCCACCGCTGCAGAGCGGGGGGGCAAATCAGAAGTGGCCCACTTGTGGGCCAAGAGGCTATGTCACCCGTGCCGTCTCGGGGATCCCCACCGCTTCAGAGCGGGGGCAGAAATCGGAAGTGGCCCACTTGTGGGCAAATTGTCTACGTCACCCCTGCTGTATCGGGGATCCCCACCGCTGCAGAGCGGGGGGGGAAATCAGAAGTGGCCCACTTGTGGGCAAAGTGGCTACGTCACCCCTGCCGTCTCGGGGATCCCCACCGCTTCAGAGCGCGGGGAAAAATGAGAAGTGGCCCAGTTGTGGGCAAAGTGGCTACGTCACCCCTGCTGTCTCGGGGACCCCACCGCTGCAGAGCGGGGGGGGGATGAGAAGTGGCCCACTTGTGGGCAAAGTGGCTACGTCACCCCTGCCGTCTCGGGGATCCCCACCGCTTCACAGCGGGGGGGGGGGGGGGATCAGAAGTTGCCCACTTGTGGGCAAAGTGGCTACACCACCCCTACCGTCTCGGGGATCCCCACCGCTGCAGAGCGGGGGGGGGAAGTTTGAAGTGGCCCACTTGTGGGCAAAGTGGCTACGTCACCCCTGCCGTCTCGGGGATCCCCACCGCTTCAGAGCGGGGGGGAAAATCAGAAGTGGCCCACTTGTGGGCAAAGTGGCTACATCACCCTTGCCGTCTCAGGGATCCCCACCGCTTCAGAGCGGGCGGGAAAATCAGAAGTGGCCCACTTGTGGGCAAAATGGCTACGTCACCCCTGCCATCTCGGGGATCCCCACCGCTGCAGAGCGGGGGGGGGGGGGAATCAGAAGTGGCCCACTTGTGGGCAAAGTGGCTACGTCACCCCTGCCGTCTCGGGGATCCCCACCACTTCAGAGCGGGGTCAAAATCGGAAGTCGTGCCCAAAAGAGGGCGGAATTGCTGCGTAACTCCTTCTTACTCGGCAATCCCCAAAAAGGGGATAGACATGGCCCACGTTGGGCCGGGGCAAAAAGGCCTCTAGGGGCTGTCCTTAAGGGCTGTCCTTAACAAAAAAAAAATCTCGTCCCCTAAGGACGCCCCTGCATGCATGCAACATATATATTATATATATGTAAACAAGATATATATTATAACATGCAAGAAAAGGGGATAGTGTAGAAATATCCCCAAAATCAGAGCAATCTGGGTTCAAGTGGGCAAACACTCACAACAAATGTGTCCATGACCCTATGTAACTGGCAAATTTGTCACCAAACCCATGTCTTATGTGGCTGTACTACATTTGGTACCAAACTAAAATTAGGTACCAAATTAATACGGTCCCTACGCATACTGTAGCTTGGACAAGGGCGTGGCTATTACAGGGGGGGTGGGTACACAAAAAGCTAATATGAAAAGCAGAGCATATTTGATCCTGTGGAGAGGCAAGAGTCATGAAGTGCATAAGACAGGTTGTATGAGCCACTTGTTGGAGTGTCTGTTGAAAAGGGGGGGGGGGGGCAAAGATGACACAAAGGCCATCACCAATGCTGCGAAACCCATGGTATGACTTGGCACACATTCCCGCATCAACACAGCACAAGAGCATTGCACAATTCCCACATGTCTTTGATGGGTTTGCTGTGTGTTATTTGATGGGCCGTGTTGCAGCTGAGAGGGCATCGTCGCCAAGTGCTGATGAGCCCACAGAACGAATTCCAGGCAAAATGACATGTCCACAAAACTGCACAAAACCACCTGAAACCCGAATCAGGACCACCAGAATTGATGGTTGCAAAAATGATGGCTTCGCCAGGCACTGGTGACTGCACGCGGCTGTGCTTGCACAATGGGGGGCAGCAGGTTGGGTAGGTTGGGTACATTTTTGTCAATGAACAAAAAGTCGTCGAAAGTTGCAGAAAGCCGGACATTGCGCCAACGTGGGTGGCATTTGTTTTCGGGGCATATGGACCCCACCTCAGCTGCCATCCCCATCCACCATCAAAGCATCACCCCCTGCTGTCCCAAGCGCGGAGGAGATTTCCAGGGGATTAATTTTCCAGTCGCCCAAAACTCCCCCAGAAAATGGTCTTCACACGCCCCCTCGTGGGATAGCACCGTTTCCAACCCCCCCCCCCCACCCCACCCCACCCCGCGCCGCTCTCACCACCACACCCCCACACCCACACCCGCACCCACACCCACACCCACACACACCGTACCTCCCACGAAACTGCCCATATGCCAACCATCAGCCCAAATCCCCATCCGTCGATTTACGTACAAATTCTTCGACCCATTCAAGTGTTGTTCTACAGCTTTTTGAAAAAAAAAATCTGGGATCACAAGCCGTCAGATCTGTGTACAGTGGCACACTTGGGGAAGCTCCCAAAAAAGGGGGTCGTTTGGCCAACAGCCGCGCCATTGTCCATTTTCCGAACGCCCCCTTTGGGCCTGGACCAGCAGTCCCCTGCCCCACACGCCTACTCCGGCTGCTTGGCGTCGGTACCCGCAATGCAGAGTGACGGTGTAGTGTGACACCCGTGAGCCCATCGCCAAGTCCCTCAACGCATGCAGCGCGCCGTCGAGCAACAGGGGGGCACTCTGGCGGCAACCGGGGCCCAACATAGCGAGTGGCATACGCTGTAGGGTCCGGAAGACGAGGTCAGTGGGGGGCAAGCGGGCACTGCCCGACCATGGCGTCGTGGAAGGTGCGTTGTGCATGGGGGGGGGGGTTTGGGGGGTCACTAACCCCCCCCCGCCTCTTGCAAGAGCAACACTGAAGTCCCAAAATGTGACGGAAACAACACGTGCCGTTGCTTTGACAATGGGAGGGCATTCTGCAAAGGCCAAGTAGGACATGGTTCCAGAATGGTTCCGGAAACAACACCTGCTGCATGGCATACAATGCATGGCAGTCGTCGCGCCGGGGTTCGGTCAGGGAGGGCAGTGTGGCCACAGCGATGGCAGCTTGAGAGCGGTGCCGTCAAAATGGTTGCACTTGGGTGGGCCAGTGCATGAGTACCCGGTGGGGCGGTCGGTGGCCGGTGTGGGATTTTGACCGCCGCTGGAGGCTGGGGTCGGTACCCTTCGCTTGTCGTCGAGTAGGTTTGGTGGTTGTGCCTCCAAGTGATTGCACCTGTGCTTTTGTGGCGGCTTCCCTCCGGGCTGCGCGTGATGCCGGGGGAGAGCAGAGCAGAGCAGAGCGGGGCGGGGCGGGGCGGGGCGGGGCGGGGCGGGGCGAATGTCTGTCTTTTTTCTGCTCAGACTCACGTGTGCCTCGGAAGTGCCCGGTCAGACGGACCGGATCATGTTGACCGTCTAAGTACAACATATGTGTCCCATGTGAACCACAGCTCACATGCCGCTTGTACCTTGAGAGTGTCTGTGAGAATGTCTGTCCCGCTGCTCGCAACCGCAGTATTCCGCCGCCGTGGCGTGCACTCCTGTGCCAGGGCTGGCGGGCTTCCACTTCGGTGCGAAGGCTGGGGCCTTGGCATGCTCCCGGCGTGGCCAGGGACACAGCTTTGTTTTGTTGCGTGCGTTGCCACGCCCGAATGGCCCATGGCCGGGGCGCACCTCGGCATCGCACCGCCCCACCCGGACCCGCCCTGCGCGCCTGCCACCCCGCCCCATCTCGGGCCCACCCCACACGCCCGCCCGCGTCACCCCGCCTGGGACCCCCTCCCCCCACACGCATCCATCTGCGTACCCCACCCGCCGGGATCCCGCCCTCCGACCCCCCCCCAACAGAGGCCCTGGCCTGCCAACAAGAGGCACAAGCCTGCACAAGGGGGGCATAAGGCCTTGAAGAAAGGTGCTGCCCTTATACCGTACACCCCCCCCCCGGCGCGCGCATGCACAAGCATGGGCCAAATCAGGAAAAGCAGTAGCACAGGGCGGTCACGCTCAGATAGGGCCATGCTTCAGCACAACCCGCGGTACAACAAAAAAGGGACCCACCTCGTTTCCGCGACATTCCGTGTGTCCATATCTTTCAGTACCCAAATGAGGGGCTGAGGGTCAGGCATCACCAACGCGTAGTCGGGTCCTGAAGCCGATGTCGGTCGCAGGCGCAGGCGCACAGTCCGAGGCCGGGCATGTGGGCGTTGCGTTGACGGGGGTGAGTGGGGCAGGCCCCTTTGGCCTGGCATACGCATGACGGCCGGCGGGCAATGCCGAGGAGGCACACGGGTCACCACCGTGACCGGCACGGGAAATGGTGGGCAAGTGCCCGATCGTGGGATGGTGCGGGGGCCACCAGTCGGGGAAGCAGGGCCCTTCGGCGGCTGCCCCCTACTGCTCCGCACTGCCCTACCACTCGCCCGCCCAACCCGCCCTCCACCACTCTAACCCCCCCCCCCCCCCCCCCACACACACACGCATTGCCCCCCGTCCTGCACGCCCCAGAAGAGGGAAAAGAAGAGGAAGAATAGGAGAAGGCTGAGCTGAAGCAGTTGAAGAAGCGCGTGTGTCAGAGCGGCATGTGGGTGCCTCCACCTGCGGCCTCTATGGCCCACCTGTTGGCTACGCGTTGGGTTCTGTCGGCTACGCTCCAGCCCCCACTTCAGGGCTGCGTTTGAGCGGGGGGGGGGGGGGGGGGGACACAAAAATTGGCGTACCAAAAAAACAAAATGGATCAGATTTTCCCAACGGTAAATTTCGTTTTTTCCCGCGATGGTCACTTTGCTCTGGGGGGGGGGGGGGGTCCTCCCTCCCTTGGTTCTTGATTATTCTAAAGCCGCCCTGCTCCCCAGGCATTTTGGTATCCGCAGAACATGCGACCCGCCGTGATGGCCCCGCTCCGCCGCCTGCGCAGCGCACCGAGTCCCCTCCCCCCGAGTCACTCCCACGCGTCCGTGACCCGCAGCAGCCCCTCCGCCCCGGCGCAGTGCATCTTGTACCGCGTGTCCTGGTCCATCGCGGCGTAGAACGCCGCGCTCTTCGCCCGCGCGCACAGGGCCCGGCGGCGCTCCGCAAAGGCCTGGACCAGCGGGTCACCCTCGTCCGCGAGGGCCTGCCGCGCGTGCGTGAAGCCGGGCGTGGGGGCCCGGCCGCTGCGCCGCGCGGCCGCGACCTCGAGCCGCCGCAGCGCGAACAGGCAGTCGACCTCGGCGTCCAGGAACGGGACCTGAGCCGCCACGGCCCCCGTCTGGTCCGGGTGGAACACCCCCAGCCACAGCTGCCCCACCCGCGCTTGGTACCGGCGCTGGAGGATGCGGCAGTACATGTTCAGCTGCAGGCTGTACTTCGCAGCGTCGGTGTTGGGCAGGTGCTCCAAAGGCCACCTGTGTGTGGGTAGAGCGTTAGAGCCCCCTCCAAAGCTCCAATCTCTGAAGTGCATTAGCGGAAGCGGCTGCAGAACTGTACCCCATTGGGGTGACCAATAGTGTACGTACCGCGTCAATCACACTCACAGACTGTTGCGGCTTGAATGATGAGTGTGTCCCGTCTCCTGGAGCCCCCTTTCCCTCCTTCAGTGGAACCCCCCTGAAGCCCAGCAGACACGGCATGGACAGCAGGCACCTGCACTTGGGCACAGCAGTTGCTCTATGTTAGGGAGCAGCCGGTCACATTCTGCCTGAACTCGAGCGGTTGATGAATTATTCAGGGCCCTCTTCATTTCACACAAGCAATACTCTTGAGCCATAACGTCCTTGAGGCTGTGCTACACTCCCATCTCAGCACTACTGCCGAGGTACAACACCCATCCACCGCATTCATCTCGGTGACGCCGATGCCCTCTGTACATAGCAGTCCTGTACCGCCCCCCCCCTTGTAATAGCTACGCAAAAGTCCCAAATTAATACGGTCCCTACGCCTACTGTAGCTTGGACAAGGCCGTAGATGCCCAGGTTCAAAAAGAGAAGATTGCATGGTGAGCTGGTGCCAGAAAGGGGAATATTATGTACCAATATCCCCAAAATCAGAGCTATGTGGTTTCAATTGGGCAAACACTCACAACAAATGTGTCCATGACCTATGTAGCTGGGAAATTCGTCACCAAACCCATGTCTTATGTGGCTGCACTACATTGGTACTGAATTGAATTGGGTCCCAAATTAGTACGGCCCCGACGCCCGCTGTAGCTTGGACAAAGGCGTACTTTCTGCAGGGGGGGGGGGGGGATGTAGATTGAGTGTATCTCAAGAATTCCAACTGCCGTATCAAACTGCATTGCAAGCTTCAAAAGTGTGTATCATGTGTGGATCCCAACTACAACAACAGCAACAACGGCAACACCATATTATAGAGGAAGGCCTGCATGGGTCTGTGGGCCAGCTGTCTTACTGAGGGCACGCCCTGCCTCGCTCTCCCCTGTGAAGGGCGAGCTGCCGGTGTGTGACCCCCCCCCCTCCCCCTGTTGGGGGGGGGCACATGTCTTCGCTGTGCTTTCGCTGCCGGTGTGTGGATCCCAACTTTCAAGAGTGTGTATCACATGTGTCGCACACCCTTCTTGGCTTCTGCAGTGCTGTGTGGCTCGTTCCCAGTCTTGTGCGGCTGCTCCCCAGACATGGGGACACTTTGCAGCGAGTTTTTTACCCTTTTGCATACCTGGCCCCGCTCTCGCCCCGGTACACCGTCCTGATCTTCGTGGCGAAGTCGGCCTTGCGCTTCCAGTCGCAGATGTAGAACACGCCCCGGTCGTCCACCGCCAGGAGGTCGATGGAGCCAGCGATGTCCAGGTCCTCGTCATACACCACCATCTCCGTCCGGAACGGGCGGATGCCCCGCGGCCGCAGCACCTCCGCCTCGAACTGCCGGAAGTGCCGCAGCTCCGGTGCGTCCTGCGGCGGGAGGCCGTTGAGCTCCTTCTCAATCTCCGCGTGCATCCACGTGCCCAGGGTGGCCGCCTCGTCCCGTTTCTGATGCCATGCGCACGCGACCTCCTCTTTGGTGAAGGCAGACCCGTCCGCGTGCGTGTACTGCACCGGGGGCCACTTCTTCCGGCTCATCATCTGCGCGATCTTGAACTCCTCGTCGAACTCCGGAAAGCAGGCGCCCACCAGCTCCGTCACGGAGACGGAGGCGGTGCGCCAGGCGTCCGGCGCCGCCTGGTAAAAGTACTTGTGGTCCGCGGGGTCGAACCGGATCGTCTTGTCGCGGGGGTGCGGGTGCCGCTCCTGCAGCGCTTGGCACGGGGCCTCCGGCGCCAGGGGCGGCTGCGGAGGGGCGGGGGCCGGGGCGCTGGCCTCCGGGCCCGGGGGCGCGGCGCCCGAGGCCGTCAGCAGCGCGACGCGCGCGGGGCCGGGCTTGCGGAGGAGGCGCGCGCGCGCGACGCGCAGGAGCGCGGCCGCTGGCAGCACGCAGACCAGGGCTGCGAGGCCCAGGGCGGTGGCACGCGGGGGACCCGGCCCAAAGGCCGTCGCCGGGGACGGCCTGCCTGGCCCATGGGGGGCCTCGGGGGGCACGGGCCCACCCCCCGCCTCGGCTGCGCGGATCCGATGCGGGGGCCGGTGCACACCCTCGGCCCTTGTCCTTGGGGTCGTTTGCGGGGAAGTGCCCATGGGCAGTGCGACAGACCCCTGGGCCGCGGCGTGGCTGCGGGCGTAGTAGAGGGCGGAGGCGGCGGTGCGCGTGGTCGCGCTCGCGACAGCCGCCAGAAGCACAACGAGGGCCACGCACACGAGCGCGGCGATGCGGCGTTGGGCGGTCGCGGGTGGAGTCCGCTGCGTTGCCTCAGGCGCCAAGGGGCCGTGCTGCGGCCTCGGCCGTGCCCCCGTCCATTGAGAAACAATGGCCGCGTCTTCGGGGGACATCAGCAGTGCTCTGAGTGCCAGAATGGTCCACAGAGGGGCACGGGCAGGACAGGCTAACAATAAAAGGGGGGGGGGGGGGGCAATGGTGGGTTCTGATAAACTGAATGTTCCTGCCATAGACACTTTGGTTCGGTAAAACTGTTTCCGGTAACTGCTAGCAGCAGTGAAACTGCCATTGCTGCTGGTGAAAGTATGCCCAGGCATGTGGTGAAAGTGTTTTCTGTCAGCGTCCCCTGTGTGGCAATTTTTGTACACGGGGGTGCTACAGTTGCAAATCTTGTCTTTTGAGATGGCTATGTATGCCTTTTGCAACTGAACAAATCTGATGGTTACAGCAGTGAAAGTGCTGGGTTTCACCAGGAAGATACAGGGAGATACAGGTACATCGGGGGAATCCTTGCACTGCGCGCGCACTGCGCGCTACTTTTAGACTATGTTCCCCCTGAAGAGCCCCTAGGTACGCCCCTTGGAAACACCCTTAGAACTAGGCAACCCAAACTGGACTGGAGGGGACCTTGAGGGGGACCTTCCCGGTTCTTGTGACAGTGGTGAAGGACGGGGGGATGGGGGGCAATAGCACAAAGCAGATCGTTCTCACTCTACCACCATCGGAGCAGAGGGCTTGGCGAAGCAAGGGGAATGTTTGCCCATGAAAGTGCCATGAAAGGTATGAGAGAGGCTGCCAACGGGGAGAATCTGCACGCTACTTTTGTACTAACTATCCCAACTTTAACGCCACATTTACCCTCCCCTAGAGAACCCCCCCAAGTAGACCAGAGTGGATTGTGAGTCCAGGATCACAACTCAAGGGGCCACTCAATTTGTGGATCGTTTGGTGTGGATACGGGTTGAGACAAAGCAGGGAGCTGAAAATGACAATTGGTGGGGAATGAGCCCAAAAGATGCCCAGTGCGCTCGGCGTGCTACCGCTCCCCCCATGAGGGTGGCACCTACCACGGCAACCCTGCAAAGTGCTGTGAAAGACAGAAAAGAGAAAGAGGGGGGATGCGACTGGACTTTCTGAGTGTCCATTTGTTTTCGTGGCTGATGAGGCCACAGCAACAACGAAACCGGTCCGTTTCTTCTTCTTCATGGGCCATGATCTAGCACCGCGTCAGAGGTCTACACGAAGGCATCTCACGAAAAAAACTCAGGGTGATACAAAAAGCTTTTACATCAATGACAGGCCAGATCCTACCTCCATCCCCTTGAATAGTGACTGCCTGCTCGAGACAGCATCCTCAGACCCATGGGGGACATACCCAAAGCGACGGTCCCTGCCTCCCCCCCCAAGAGGGAACACAAAGGAAATGTGACACGCGTGACGCAAGGGCACATGAACCACAAAAAGATCCTAAAACTGCCTGTAGGAATGCATGTTCGGCTCTAATACATCCCATGGAACTTGCAATATGTGAGCACGTGGTCAAGACCCTCCCCTGCTAGAAAAGACGCACACCCCCTTGCGCAGGCACCAGGAAAGCCAGGAAAGTGACGGTCAGACCAGGTCCCGGTGCTTAGACAAGGCGGTGCTTGCGCAAGGCCATGAGGCAACGGATACTGGGTTCGCATACGCCCCCGTGTCACAGGCGCATGGTCATCACCACTCAGTTCAGTGTTTTGCCTTGCTGCACTGCAGCGCAGACCAGTTCTGTACCACTCCAGGTGGCTTTTGATTGTGCTTTGGCCTTGGCCATCTGTACATCTAGGTGGCTTTTGATTGTGCTTTGGCCTTGGCCATCTGTACATCTGGGTCAGCTCGCACCCACCACCCTCCCACAGTGCCGGTTAGTCTCTAACCCTCGCTCTGCTTGCGCAAGGGGAGGGGGGGGTAGTTGCACGACAAGGGAGGCAGCAAAACAGCATACAAACGTTGCCAATCAGACACCTCCAGCTGCCACTGCCACCACAGTGTCCACAAGGCGCCCTAGATTGGTTTGGCTAGACACGCTCCCAAACACTGAGAACCGGACCAATGCCAAGGAAAGGGGCCCTTCTGCACTGTTCACGGCGCCGGCCTTGGGTTTGGCGCCGCATCCGTCATGTTGGCGCTGCACCGTTGTTTGGCGCCACGGCATTGCTGTTGGCGCCATCACATTGATTTGCGCGGCGCTCCATTGTTCTGGGTGTCAACGCGCTGCGACAGGCCCAGCGACCATCAACCCCACCCTATTGGGGGAATGTTTGCCCGGCGCGCGCCCGGCGCGCTACTTTTAGACTATGTTCCCTCCGAAGAGCCCCCAAGCACACCCCTTGGAAACGCCCTTAGAATTAGGTGACCCAACCTGCCCCAGCTCAAGAAAATTGCAAACTGGGGTACACAGTACCACTCTCGCTCCTTTAAGGGCGATCTTGGTCAACACCTTAGCAAGTTGGGAGAATGGGGGGTTAGGATAGCACAACCGCATCGATCTCCAGTAGAAGCGATAGGCGTTATTGAGGTATCGCGAACAGTAGAGCTGCATCATAACATTGGTCCCACAAGTGTGGGTGTCAATACATTCAGTACAATAGTGCTCCTTACACTCATCACAAACTGCGACGGTGGAGCGTTCTGGCAACACAACACACACACTTCTGCCTCATCCTCTGCCTCATCTTGCGTGCCACAACCGAGCAAACAGCTGCTCAATGCGTGCCCTATACCACCTGTGCACGTCATTGTAACATTGTTGGCGGGCTGTCAAAGTGCCATTCTTTCTTCCAATGAATGGCACAATGACATGAATCCGGCCCTTATAAGCACCATCATGGCCCCCAACTTCGAAATCAAAGAAATCACCTCGGGTACGAGAAGGTCAATACCCATCCCAAATCAAAACATCTGCTGATGTCCCGGGGGCCAAGGGGCAAATCCATATAATGTTGCCCAACATATCAACGGCAACAGTCCACCGGTAGGGCACGGGTCACAAAAGATGCCCGGCGCGCGCCCGGCGCGCTAACGTTCCCCCATTGTCGTGCACCGGGAAAAAAGCTGGACACAAAGAGCAATGACACACGCACATGCTTCCTTGGTATCAGTTTAGAATCTGAAGAAGCGTGCTACTGATTGGCAGGCAGGCCAAAAAAGCACCATCAAGCAACTGAAGCCCATGAGGAGAACAGACTGCCACAACGAGCGTCGGCATGCGCGCACCCTGTGCGCCAGTATGCCCCGGTCACCGAGGTGATGAGGCCGGGCATAGGGTGGGGGGTTGACAAAGGGGGGGTTGGTTGGGTTGGGTTGGGTGAAGGCCTCCCCCGGACGGCCAGACCCACCGCGCGCGTCCTTCCCTGCGCCGCGTGATTGGGCTAGACGACTCCCGGCTGTCCGGTCAAGGCCTACCGGACTGCTGACGGCCCAAAGGGGGGGGGGGGGGGGCATAAGGGTCAGCAGATGTGCAGGTTGGCGACCCCCCCACCCCCTTTGTACAACGACCAGCAAGGTCTCACCCCTCGACCAGCAGTTGGTTGTTGGGCAGTGTTTTCAGGCAAAATACCAGTCGACCAGGGGCTGGTTGTTGGCCAAGGCCTGTGGTTTCACAATTCAAAAGGAGCGTCAGGACAGGCGCCGTTGCGCAAGGCGGTTGTTGTGTGAGGGCGGGGGGGGGGGGGGGGATGACGTCAGGTTTTGAAGCAAGCAGCATGATGCTGACCTCATCCCAGACTCACTCAGGTCAATCATGTTTGGCTGGTTGCCCTTACCTCCCCCGTCCTCCTGACAAAGCACAGTAAAATTCGAACATCCATCTGACGGGCGGGAGCGCGCGGCCCCGCCCTGTACACTGTGCACTGTACACTGTACACTGTACAATGTACACTGTACACTGTACACTGTACACTGTACACTGTACACTGTGCACTGTACACTGTACACTGTACACTGTACACTGTGAATAAGAAGGTCAGTGGGGCCAATCTGGGGTTTCTGGGGAAACCTGGGTTCGACGTGGCGATCTCAATGTCCTTTGCCTTGCTGCTCCGCAGCGCAAACGGGAGGAGGGGGGGAGGGGGCGGGGGACTTCCCTGCACGCTAACCTGGAGTTGTCATGAGGAAATTCTTTTTGGTTGTGTTCCGGCGCTGGGCCTGTGCAGCAACCCCCAAGAGGAGCTGAAGGCACGAGCGCGCATGCAGTTGTCATGCGGAAGTTGTGTTACATTGCTTGCGCAGCTGGGGGGCTGACTCCCACATCCCACGGGGCCATGCCATCACCAGGGGCGCCCTTTGAAGGGGGCGGGAGGCCGCAGGGTGGCTTCACAAGGGGGTGCTGCGGCGGTTGCCGGGCAGCGTGTGGCGGTTACAAAGCGGTTAAAGGGCCGTTGGGAAGAAGTTGCGGCGTGGGGTGGAGAGGACCGGCACCCAAGGCGCGTTAGTGCACGGGGTTCATCGATGCCCAACGCGCCGGCTGTAGACTGGGCAACAGGCATCTCCGTGCGCAAGCGTTGGGGCATCAGCGGTGAGGTACCCTGGAAGTGGAAGGTTATTAGTGCCGGCCCAAGGGCCATGAGCGCTGTGACGGAGGATACCCAGCCGATCCTCCCGACAGACGGGGCGCGGTGTGTGCGAGTGCTGCCCCCACAGTGCCCGTGCCCCGGCTGTGGACCGGCAGCATGCAGAGGCTGTGGCTGGTACAACACCGCGTGTGTTGTGGGGGCGCAGCGACCCTTGTACTCCGTCTCCTGTAGCCACCAGACACAGAGGAAGGAAGATGCCCCCCCCCCCCCCCCCCCAATTGGAGGTCGTCTGCAGTGTGACAGAGGGTCAGGGGGCGCAGCTATGCAGGAATAGCGACTGCGGCGGCTAGCAGCATTTGGCGTGGATATGGACACACACGGCACTGGCGGAGTCAGACTTATTGTTGTTGTTGGGGGGGGGGGGGGGCACAAAGGCTGAAAAAGTTGGTTGTTGTTGGCGGGGTCAAAAAAAAAAGGCAGGCTGCGAGGTACAGGCCCTCACCCGCTCACGGAGGCGTCCTCTTGGGCGCTCTGCAACAGAGCACTCATTCCCACATCCCACGGGGCCATGCCATCACCAGGGGCGCCCTTTGAAGGGGGCGGGAGGCCGCAGGGTGGCTTCACGAGGGGGTGCTGCGGCGGTTGCCGGGCAGCGTGTGGCGGTTACAGAGCGGTTATAGGGGGCGTTTTCGCACAGCGCGGGCACAGCACGTGCACAGCGCCAATTATTGCGTTGTTTATCCCGGGAACACCCCTGACAACCACCCACCTACAGAAGCGTGCGTGATCCATTCAAAACAGCATTGGGGGTGCAGAATTCAGGACCCTGGGACCCTTGGCTACCGGTGGTGAAAAACAGCCGACTTTTCGCACAGCGCACAGTGCACCCCCATAGGGCCGTTGGGAAGATGTTGCGGTTTGGGGCGGAGAGGACCGGCACCCAAGGCGCGTTTGTGCACAGCGCGGGCACAGCGCCCGATCGTAAAGTAGCTTTCTCATGACCACCCTGAACACCCCACCAAGACAGCGTCTCGGAATCAAGGTTCAGAGCTGTCCAGTGCTACGATGATCCCACAAATGCCTGTGACTGTGTGACGTCCACAGGGCAAAACAGCAGAATTAGACAGCCATTTTTAGCGGGAAATATAGTTTGGTTTCAGTCATCATCTGATTTTTTGGACTGAGTAAGAATCTAAGCGGCCCTATGGGGGAATGCCCGGCGCACGCCCGGCGCATGCCCGGTGCGCTACCTGTGTATTAGGCATCCTATCTCTAGCCCCAAGTTTATCGTCACCTAGGGAAGTCCCCTAAGTAGACCGCACTAGACCGCAAACCTTCCCTGCAAAGCACCTTGCATAAGCCGAAATATGAGAATTCAACAACACAAAACGTCACTCCCGCCACTTCCAACCACCACCCTTGCCATTGTCATAAACTGGGTGCCAAGGATGGGCCAGAGTCTTAGACACGGCGAGAAGGTACTCCAGATTGTTTGGTGAGGTGGGGCAAAAACAGGCACGGGTGGGGAATGGTAAAACAAAGATGGCCAGTGTGTGCCCGGCGCGCTGATACTCCACCTGTGTCTGGGAAAACGGTAGTCACCGCGGTCGACTCGGCCATCGAGGGGAAAAAGGTCCAAAACGGCCTACTTTTCGCACAGCGCAGGCACAGCGCACGGTGCGCCCCCCCCCTCCCCAGACGGGGTCGTCTGGCAGGCCTGGCTACACCTGGCGGGGGCGCTTGGGTTGGGGGACGCAGGGCCAGACATGCGACAGAAGCACACGCCACGAGCGCGCAGGTGCTGTCGTCACTTGGGAGCACCATATTTACAGCGGCACGCCCGTGGCCATGTGCTCCCGACGGCAGGCGGCAGCGGGTCGCAAGGGCAGGGCGTCTCACTGTCTATCGGGTTAGGTCCGCGTGGCAAAGCCCCCCCCCCCCCGGCCCTGCGGCGGGTGCAGCGTGCGGGGCACTGGGGGGTGCCCGGCGACACACATCAGCGAGGCATGGGAGTGGGGCACCCAGGGCAACCCCCCCGGTCTACGCACACCGCGCCCGTCCGCAATCTGCAGAGAGGACACTGAGCGCGTTCTGCTGAACGTGGCGGGTCCAGAGTCTTGTTCGGTTTTTGCTCGTGTTTGTGCTCGAAAATGGCCCGGTGGTAGAGTCTGTGCGAAAAAAGGAGGTTTGAGCGATGGAAATATGTACACAAACGAAATCCGTATTCACACCCCATTGCTGCTCTTTGCTTGGGGACGCCAACGCGGCATGCAGCTCGAGTTGCAGTTGGGACTACGTTCTACTGGCTGACCCTATGTCGGAGTCCGGGCACGGGCCACCTCTTCTCTCTCCTGAATCCTGCTTCCTCGTGTCGTCCTTCTATCGCCAGCAGTGTGGTGCTGCTTGCGCAACCCAATCTGGCGTGCGTACACGACTTGTCTCCCCTGCAAGCAGATCTAGAGTCAGAGAGTCTCGGCTCCCAACAACCATTCGCCTCCCGGGGGGGGGGGGGGCGTATACAACAGAGAGAGAGAGAGAGAGACAGAGAGAGAGAGAGCAATGGCCGGTTCTAATCGACCGAATGCCCCCGCCACAGGCACTTCCAGCCATTGGTCCAATACGAAGTGCCCTCTGTAAAGACCTTATACAGCAGAAGAGGGGGGGGGGGTGGCACAAGGCCTTGGTGGTTGGCTCAGGCAGCCTGTGGCAGAAGAGGGGGGGGGGGGTTCCCAGTCATGGAGGGTCCAATCCAATTGCAAATAAATTGCGAAAAAATTGCAGGAAAAATGCAGGAAATTGCAGGACAATTGCGGGAAATTTGTGCTGGCGTAAGCAACCCTCTCTAGCCGTCAGAGAACAACACTTCTGGACGCCCCCCGCCACGCTCTGCTAAAGGGAAAGCGACAATGGAACGACGGGCACGCTGTGCCACACTGCGTCCATTTGGCTTTGCGTACGAAGACCCCTCGAGGGTAAGGGGCGAGGACATTGCTTAAGTGATTGCTCTGGGCTGGGTCCCGCTGCCCCAGGGTGTGGGGGCGGTGAGGCGGTGAGGCATTCCACAATCCGGTGGCTGAGGCATGCATTGCATGGGGTTGCCCTGTGACGAAAGGCAGGCGTTTGGTTTTTGTTTTTGTTTTCGTTATTGTTTTGGTTTGGTTTGGTTTGTTTTGGTTTGGTTTGGTTTGGTTTGGTTTGGTTTGCTTTTGTTTTTGTTTTGGTTTGTTTTTGTTTTGTTTTTGGTTTGTTTTTGTTTTGTTTTCGTTTTTTTTGTTTTGTTTTTGTTTTGTTGTTGGCTTTGTTTTGGTTTTGCTTAGTTTTTGTTTTGTCACGACAGACCATACCATCAGCCACGGGGGGAGGGGCAGGGCCGTCGTGAAGACCCAAAACAACAGCTGCCGGTCTCCGGGACGCTCGGACCTCAGCAGAGTGCCAGCCTCCGAGTGACTGCAGTCGGCCAGCGGCCAACCGACGTCGGTTGACCGTCAAGCGCCGTGAGTGAAGCGCCAACGTGGGTCATTTAAACGACTCCGGCCACCAAAACCCCAAGGCCGCCGTTCGTGGGAAAAAAAGAAAGCAATGCCGCATGCCCAAAGGACAGCCCCGTGGGGGACTGAGGGCATGCTCGGCTACGTCCCAGAGGCACGCCCCTCGGAGGGGGCACTGGGGGCACACCCAAGCAGAGGCCATTAGGCACATCCTTGTGCTCTTCCATACCTCCCCAGGGCTGTCCTCAAGGAAAACAAATCAAAACAGAACGAAACAAAACAAAGCAAAACAAAAAGCAAAACGGAAACAAAAAGCAAAAATAATAAACCAAAGCAAAAACAAAAACAAAACCAAAACAAAACCAAAACCAAAACCAAATCAAAGCAAAAACCAAACGAAACAAAAAGTTGAGTCAAAGTGGTTGGCAGTTACCCGACAGCAGTTGGTGGTGGGCCCACACAATTTACCCGGCAACTGCCAACAGGTGGAACTTGAGCGCCAGCGTTTGGCCGGTCACCGCCGGCCGAGAGGTGTGCGGAGGGTGTCAGCAGCGGCCAGAAATGCGGTTGAAGGGGGTTGACGAAACGGTTCGGGGCGGTCAATGTCAGGTACAAGGGAGAGCAGCTTGGTCACCGGCTAGAACACCCCACCCCCTTCCAATGTGCACCTGCCCAAACGGGGGGGGGGGGAGCGCACATGAAGACACACTCCCCAGCCCTGTCCACCCTGCAGCACAGGCCCATGAGCTCAGGATACTGGACAAACCGCACCGGATCGAGGGCACAAAGCCCCAGAAACATGGGTCCAATGCGGCGGTGCAGCGTGAGCGGCAGGGCTCACGGAGGTGCGGCGAAGTGGGGGCGTGGCATCGGACGTATGTATCCGTGGAGCCCCAGTCCAATACACAGCGGAGCAGAACGCACAGCGCGTGAGTCCGTCACGGCCGAGCAGGGCAGGGCCCAGCAATGGGGCATCGGGGCAGTCTCTGCGGGCGGGACGACTGCACTGCTTTGGACTCCCCGATGGCAAACAGCGCGGCCGCTGAGGACTGACCGTCGGCGGGCGGAGGGGGACCGTCGGTCGTCGCAAAGGCGGTGGGCCAGCCACGCACACGCGACGGGAAGACGGCCGACGGCGGGGGAACCGGGAAGCAGAGGCCGGGTCCCCGGACCGGCGCACACATGACCAGGCCACGGCTTACTGTTACCGGGGGCCATGAGGCAACGGAAACTGGGCTCGCATACGCCCCCGTGTCACAGGCGCATGGTCATCACCACATTGTTCAGTGTGTTGCTTGCTGCACTGCAGCGTAGACCAGTTCTGTACCACACCAGGTGGTTGCTGACTGTGCATAGGCACTGGTCCTCTGGACATTTAGGTCAGCTCGCACCCACCACCCACCCACAGTGCCGGTTAGTCTCTAACCCTTGCCCTGCAGTTACCGGGGGGGGGGGGGGGTTTGGAATGGCAGCCTGGGCTCCTCGGCCTTACCCACCCCCCACACCCACCCACATCAGAAAAGTCCTCCTCGGGAAATACATGAAATTTATCAAAGGGGCCCGAAATGGGGGGTCGATTTTAGGTACACAGACCTTTTTTTTGGCCTCTGACCCCCCCCCCAGGGGGGTCCTTAACGGAAAAGGAAAAAAAAAGTGTTCCGGAACCAGTTTTCCCCAAAAAGCCCGCGGGCACTCCATGTGCTCAACCATGGTTGGTGGCGGTTGGCGGTTGGCGGCGGTTGGTGGCTGGCGGTTGGTGGCAGTTGGTGGTTGGCGGTTGATGGGAGTTGGCGGTTGGTGGTTGGTTGTCCCTTGGGGCGGTCCTTAAGGGGGGTCCTTAACAAAAAAAAAAATCTCGTCCCTTAAGGACCCCCCTGCCCCCCCCCCCCCCCCCCTCCCCTTCCCTGGTGTAGGTCACGGTCCCCACTGAGCCGTGGCCTTGATATGACTCCCCCCGGACCGGGCAACGTCCTTACGCCCCCTCAGGCGCGCGCAAGGTCAAAAGCCTTCCGGGGATCAAGGGTGCCGGCGATGCCGAGGCTGGAGACGATCGATGAGACTTCGGTTATGAGGCAAATCCACGGTGAAGCAGGTTTTGTGGATCGCGGGGGCAATACCCAGGGAGCGTCTGCCCGGTGCGCGGCTGGCGCGCGGGCGACAGGCTCAATAATCACGCGTGCTAAGCAAAGGGCCGGTGGGCCCCGAAGAGCGCATTCCGACCTCAACTTGGCGACTCAGAGTGTACGAATCGCGAAGCTGGATCCCCTTGTGTTTTTGTTTCTGTTTTTGTTTTTGTTTTGTTTTGTTTTGTTGTGTTTTTGCTGTTTTTTTGGTTTTGTTTTATTTTATGTTTGTGTTTGTTTCGTTTTCTTGCTGTTCTGCTTTGTTTTTGTTTTTGTTTTGTTTATGTTTGGTTTATGTCTATGTCTGGTTTGGTTTGGTTTGGTTTGGTTTGGTGTTGCCCTTGTCTTGTGTTGCGTTGTCTTGTTTTGTCGGACTCTGGCACGGAGGGCCGCTGCTGCCGCCAGCACGCCCCCCACCGCCAACCCCCTCCGCTCACATCACCGCCCGGAACTCCACTTCGCGGAGGCACTCAAGCATCGTGTCGGCGGCGACGCGCCCCTGCTCCGCATCCTTCGCGTCCTGCAGCCGGAGGACGGCCGTGCTGACGGCGCTCTTGCAGCGCTCGGCCTCGTCCATCGAGCGGATAACCTCGAAGAGACGGTAGGTGGGCTCGCGGCGGAAGGAGGGCCCTACAGGCGCGTCCTGCACCAGCGCGTGGAGCGTCTTGCTGAGGCGCCGCTTGACCTCCAGCGTCTTGGCCTTCCAGGCGTGCCCCACCTTCCAGGCCTGGTACGTGAACGCCTCCTGGAGCAGCTCGTGGAAGTCGTCCGCCAGCTCCTGCGGCTCCGACTGGTGCCTCCAATGCACGTGGGAGAGCGCCACGACCGACAGCAGCTCGGCGCTGATGGACCGCTCCTTGCCCCAGCGCCGCTTCTCCTCCTGCCGCGAGATGACGTATTCCAGTCGCTCCTGCGTGATCTCCAGTTCGTCTTCCCACTGTCGGCTTGAGAGCAGCTTCGGGTCCTTTGGCATGGTGGATCGCAACAATCCTGCGTGCAATGGACAGGTTGAATGAGAGTCCCCCCCGCCCGTGTCCCACGAACAATTTAGGTCCTCAAAAAATATGGTCCGAACAGGAGTGTTTGTTCGACACACCGTTCGGTGCAGGCAACAAAATTGTGAAACGGCGGTAACACATCCCTAGGCACAAGATAACCAGCCCATTCAAAGCACAATGCAATGGAGGCCTCCAATTCGCACTTTTCGGAGTAGAAGCCCTTGTTGCGGTCCCGCTTCATGCGGAAAAGTTGAGCATGCTCCCCGGGCTTGGGGCCCTTCTTGGCACAGGCAGAAGTGGCAGCCTGATCCGGCTCAGGCATCTTCAGGACGGACAGATTTGATGGGACAGCACTGTCCTCCATCGAGTCACAGTTTAGGTACAGGGGGAGAATCCTTGCACTGCGCCCGCACTGCGCTGAATTTGCCCCCAGGGTGTTCTCAAAAACATGGCACAAACCCCACACCCCACGCCCTGCCTTGGGCCAAATCACGTCGCAGTGCCCATTAGTGTCACTATCAGAGTCATCAACACCATTTTTTGGTTCCGCCCCATGATGTATTCTTCTGCCCAAATTGCGCACACACCCTCCAACTTTACAAATTTGCCCAAAATACTGCAAGAAACGTCACAACAGCCCCTCATTTCCCCAAAACTTTCGCCTGAAACCTCGGTTCTGAAGCCTGGTACCTAATTAAGTACCGAATTAATTAGGTCCCCAAAAATACGGTCCGAACGGAAGTGTTCTTTGGACACAGCGTTCGTTGGACGGGGGGGGGGGGTGTTCTTTACTGTAGCAGCAAGAGCAACGGCAAAAACAACACAGAAACAGCGGCAAAAGCAGCAACAAAAGCAGCAGCACCAGCAGCCCCAGTAGCGACTGTTGGTTACGCCCAACACCACCACCACAACCACCAACATTAGCAAGGGGCCACACAATGCAAAGACCAATTCAGTCAAAAGTAGTAGAAAATGCACAATGGCCCCAAGGCTCTCCCGACTGAATCCATGGGAACCTGCAACCATCGCACCGACAGTGGAATGTAGGAGTGGCCCGGAGGCAACGCCATTGCAGTGCATTCACAGTAAGCGCACAGTGGGTTCTTGGAACGAGATTGTTCACCAAATTGGGCTCAACATGCCCATGGGAGGGGGTTGTAATAGGTGTGCAATGGTACTGTCTGTGCAGCACTGAGTGCGGGTAGCAGTCGTAGAGTGATGCCTTTGGTAGTTCCTGTAGGTGCTGGTACTACGCTGCACATATATCCCCCCCTCTTGCGAGAGCAACACGAAGTCCCAAAATGTGACGGAAACAACACGTGCCGTTGCTCTGACACGGGGGCGTGTTTCTAAAGGGCAAAGTAGGACATGGTTCCAAAAGCTGCGGAAACAACATCGACTGTTGCTCTAACAGGGACGTTGCTCTCGCAAGGGGTGGTTCAATGTGTTGAGTACTCGACATGTGCACGCAACCCTAACAGGGGCTCGTCCGTGCGAACTGCAGGGTACATAGTTCAGGGCATACGCTCTATTTGCAGGTGCGTCGTAGTCTGCAAAGATGCCTTCCCAGCGTACCTTTTCTAGGATGACATTTGGATCTGGGTGGGTGAAAATTGGCTTGCGCGGGCGGGGGGTCGTTGGAGCCCCTTTCCCGGACCCCCCCCCCCCCTCCTTGGCTCCCGTGACGGGGCCTTGAAAAAGGTCATAGATTGTGGCAAATAAAGTTGAACTTCCATTGAAGGGGGGGAGGGGGGCAGTGGTGGTACTTATGTCCGGTCAAACAGAAACACACAGTTTGGGTTTTTTATCAGTGGCAGACTCGGCTTCAACCAGTGGGAGGACAGGTTACCCCAGAACAAGCTGTGGCCGAATAATAATGCAGCCGACTGCACACTTTTTCGTCGCCGGTTCGAACCCCCGGTCGGGCGAACATGGCGGCGGCGCCGCCGATGACAATCGACCGGCAAGGATTCGAACCGCCGACGAAAAAATCTGCAGCCGGCTGTGTTACCATTCGACCGTGGTTTGTTGCGACAGTGTTGCGCATCCCCACTGCTTGGAGCCTTCTGACCACAAATATCATGCCTTGGGATGATATTTGGCATCATAACGTTGGGTTATTCAACGCGAATGACCCCAAAAAAGGGGGGTATACGACACCCGCGCCTGCGCTTGATCTAACAACCTCTGTTCGAGGTGATTGGTACTTTACCAAGGGTTCTGTCACAGGAGCCCCATTGCCAGACCCCCCCCCTCCTTCGGGGGGCTCCCACGACCCCCCCCCCCCCCCCCCGCGCGCAAGCCAATTTTCCCCTCGCCTCTGCAGTAGCTTCCACGTATCTGCAATACACCCATGATGGGTCTCAACATAGGGTCTCACTAGGGGGGTCTCAGTGATGGGTTGGAAGGGGGGGGAAGGGACCCCCACCCCTCTCCCAGGCGCCCAGCCTAAGGTGGAATCCTTGCACTGCGCGCTACTTTTAGACTATGTTCCCCCTGGAGAGCCCCTAGGCACGCCCCTTGGAAACACTCTTAGAATTAGGCGACCCAAACTGGACTGGAGAGGACCTTGAGGGGGACCTTCCCGGTTCTTGTGTCTCACAAGCACAACACAAACTCAGGCACCTTGCTCCATCACTGGCCGCTGGTGGGCTGTGGGTTCAGTATTGTGTGAGTGTCCGTGAGTGTATGGAAACAACTCATCATATAGGGCGGGCGGGCGGGCAGTGACCATCCAAATATAAAAATATTCTGAAATCAGATATGGACATGCATGGGAAATCTAGCAATTCCCTCCCGTGAATCCCTGATTAACCTCTGTTTTCAACTTGTGGTACAACCACACTTCCTCATCAGCAGGGATGCGGCCTCGCATAGGGCATTCGACTATGGTCAAGCAAAAACCGGGCAGTCCGTCATGTCAACTCGACGGGCCACGCCAAAGCTTGGAAGTCCATCACCCCAACTCAAGGGCCCACACCAAAGTGTGGGAGTCCATGGTGAAGATGAGAAAAAAAAAATGTGAAAAGGGGTGGAAATGGGTGAAAGTGGGTGAAAATCCAAAAATGCCATATCCCCCATGTGGAAGAAGCATCAAAACCTATGCTAGGGGCAGCAATGATGCCCCTAGTATCACAAAGTATGGGTCTCCAGTATGGCTAGACGCCCAAATAGTTGCACTGCGCCTGCACTGCGTGCGCACTGCGCTAAGGGCGTCCCCTAAGCCTAGGCATTGTCCCCCTGATGGCAAGGGCCAGCGCCAACGGCATTCATAACCGACAGTAACCGCATCCAACTGCTTTGGCAACCTCCTCCAACCGCCTATCTAACCGCGGGCGGCCTCTGTGGTCCATTCCCTTCTAATACTACCGTCTCACCATGGGCTCCCACCAAAGGGGTCCCACCATCGGGGCCTGACCATGGGAACAGTGCACAAATTGGCTCGTGCCCCAGACTGTGCGAGGATACACAATATCATGTACCCGAAGTGCAATAGCCGCCCTTCGGGCCTCGCTTCGCCAAGGACCAGTGCTGTATAGCCCCCGTCAGGCAGTGCATGGCCAACGAATGCAATAAGAATTGATCTTGACTGAAAATGAAGTTCAGGGGGCCTGGCACCAACATGTTGGCCGACAGCACTCAACAGCTGCTCTTTGGTCCACCTGGATCGGTTGATGCCAATTGGATCCGCCTTTGGCTGCGAATTTGGCCTGGATCTGCAAATGAGCTGAGGAGTGCACCCCCGAGGCCCCCAGTTGTGTTTGGGGCTAACATCAGTCATGACGTCTGTATGGGTCCTGTGCTTTGGAAGTGGAATTGTTTTTTGAGCTCCAGACGCTCAATGTATCATTGAGTGTGCTCTGGAGGACCCTTGGGCATGCGGTGATGGAGGGGGAGGGTGGGATGCAGTCAAGGGGGTAGGGGGCTCAAGGCATGTTTCAAAGTGGTTGGCATACGGTTACTGGTGGTTGCAAAAACGGTTAGGGTTCAGATGTGGCGGGTGGCTGTTGGGGGCGGACAGGAGCGGTTGGGCCGGAGTGTACGATTGTGCTTAACGGGGGAGGGGGGGCAACCCCCCCCACGCGGGGGTGGGGCAGGGGGTGTTGATATGACGCCTGGTAGTGTTGCTGTCTGCAGCTGGCGGCGCCTATTGGCCTCTCGCCACTTACCCTTGCGCTTTCCTTGAACCCTCTCCGTCCGCAGGCGGCGGTCCCCATCGGCCTCTCACCACCGAGTGTCCTCCCTCTCCCTGCCTGGCCTATCCTTAGCCTCGGTAGGTTGTGCCAATGCAGCCCCCAGACTGTCCACGTCTCACTGCTCTGTTGGGTCCACACGGAGGACGGCAACGCGCCTCACCATTGGCCAGGGGCCGTCCAAGCGGACACCCCCCATACCGGCGGTAGGGGACCCCTCCCCAACAGCGGCTTTTGGGCCCCAGGAGAGGGGGGGGGGGGGGGTTGCACCACACACAGGTGCCCCGTCCCACATCCCCCCACCCTCTAGGCCCATGTGCCCCATTGCACCCCCAACGCCCCCCCGCCCTCTTGCAATGAGGCATGGTGCCCATTAGAATGGGAGGTCTTGGGGCTCGACAACAGCCTGACGACCCCAAGGTGCTGCCGGTCAGTGCCTGCTACAGGTCCCCACGCCGAGTGTGGCTGTGGAGAAAGCGCTGCTGGGGCCTTGCCAATGGCTTTGCCACCATCCGCTGTCTCTCTGGCGTTGAGCACAGTACTCCAGGGTCACCGGTGACAACACCACAACATCGCTTTGCACTGTGGAACACGGCGCCGCAGGCGCCATCATGAATGGTCATGGATTGCTAACAGGCACTCCCTCCCTGTGCCCCGTCCTCTGTCCTTTCCTGCCTCTGTCCCTCCCACCCACCCATCCTCACCCCCATCCTCCCTCTACCACTCTATCCCTCCCTCCCTCCCTCCCTCCCTACCTCCCTCCCTCCCTTCCTTCCTCTGTCACTCTATCCCTTCCTGCTCAACGTCCACTCTATCCCTGCTCCCTCACAGCCCGGTCGCCTGCCAGCCCTCAACCTCCTGCAAGCCCAAGCCTAGGGCAGACACATGCTGTATCATCGATGGGCTCAGTGCCTGCAAACGTTGTGGTAAGTGGCGGATTAGTGGTGAGTGGAATGAATGGGGGGGGGGGGGAGGTGGGGCACAAGGTTAGCAGCCACCAACACCCTGGCCAGCCACCAGCAAATTGGCCACCCATCCACTCATCCATTAATCCACACTCCCTCCCTCCCTCCCTCCCTCCATCTCCATCCATCTCGCCCTGTTTCTCTCCCGCCAATCCCCTCATCCCATCGTGCATATGGGGCGCCTAGGTGCAGCCCCCGACAGCGACACCCCCCAAACATTTTGGCCTCCTGAAAGCGGGGGAGGAGGGGGGCAGCCAGGCTGGGGTCCCGGGTACCCAACATACATCCCTCAAAATGATCCCCTCACTGCACTGATCATTTTGGACGCACATATGTGGACATAGGTGAAAAGAAAATTTTGCCCCCTTGGGGGTCCGGTCCCAGCAGCCAATTTGGGGGGAGGCTGGATGCGGGATGTCAGGGATCAGAAAAATGCCTCACGTTCTGCATACATATCTGGATTCCATTTTGAGTGTACAGACATGGGGTAAAAACGAAAATTCTAGTGCCTTCGGCAGTGCACCTCGAAGAGAGGCTGACAGTCAGCCAATCAGTCAGTTAGTCAGGCAAGCAGTCAGTCAGACAGTCAGTTGGGCAAGCAGGCAGGCAGGCAGAAACACACATTTTGGGTTTTTTCAGTGGCAAACTTGGCTTCAAGCAGTGGGAAGACAAATTCTGTCAGATCAAGCAGCCGTGTAGGTCGGCGGTTTGAATCCCGGTCGGCCGACCGCCAGCGGCGCCAGCTGACCGGTCATCTCTGCTCAATCTGACCCTCGTTCAAACCCTGCTGAGCACAAACTTCTGAGCACAAACTTGTGACCCCCCTCCCATCCCCCCCCAAAAAAATGATATCCAGTTCCAGGGGATAGAGGCCTCAGAATCAAAAAATCCATTGGGGGGTTGTTTTATTGGGCAAAATAATGATTTTACAAGGCGTAGGACATCAAATATCATGCCTTGGGGTATGCTACGCGAATGACCCCCAAAAAGGGGGGGTATACGACGTACGTGCCTGCGTTTGATCTAACAACCTCTGTTCGGGGTGATTTACCCCCAACCATATGCTAAAACAAATCTTCTGGCACCTTCAGCGCCAAATTGGGACCCAGTGTGGTCCGGACCTTCGAAATATGTTGGCCGTTTTGGAGTGGAGGTGGGGGGGGGGGGGGTTCTCTTCCGCGCCACAGTACAGTGCCATTCCTCCCAACACCCCCACAACGGACCACGGCCCCAGCCCTTAAGTCTTGCGGAACGCGAACGTGCAGTACAGCGTCGCCAGCTCCCGCTCCTCCGCAGGCATGTCCCACCACCGCGTCGCCCCCTTCGGCAGCGGCGGCAGCTGCTGCACCACATCCCCGAAGTTCACGAAGTTGAAGCCGGGGACCGGCACAAGCCCCTCTGCCGCCGCCAGGGCCTCGAACACCTCCGGCAGCACGACGTACTCCTCCGCGCGATCCACGTGGTCCTGCAGATGGAACTCATACGCGTGCCCGAAGGCCGAGGCCTCGCTGATGCCACGGGGGTCCCCCTTAAACTGCAGACTGTACACGCCATTGCTGTGGGCCCCGGCCCCCCCGGCGCGCCACAGCACCTGCGCCGCGTCCGGCACCGTCCCCAGGAACACGCCGCCGGGCCGGAGCGCGCGCGCGACCGTCGCCATGAGCCGCGCGGCGCCGGCCGCGCTCGCGAACGCGTAGTGTGCGGCGAACATGCAGCCCACCACGTCAAAGAACCCGGCGTCCCCGCAGCCCTCCGGCAGCACGAGGGCCCCTGCGAAGCAGTCCGCGACCGCGTACTTGGCCCGGCAGCGGTGCCCGGTCTTGGCGGCGAAGCGCGTCCGGGCCTCCGCGACCGCGCCATCAGCGGAGTCGAGGCCGATCAGGAGCCCGGCGCCGGCCTTGACCCACTTGTGCATGTCGCCGCCGCGGCCGCAGCACAAGTCCAGTACGCGGAACGGGGCGGGCGGGCACAGCGCGGAGATCAGCCACGCCTTGATGGCGTTGTTGAGGGTCTGGAAGGCCTTGCGAGGGGGGGCGACAGCGGCGTCGCGGTGCTGCTGGGCGATGCGACTGTACATGGACGCGACCGCCTGTGCCTGGGCGCCGGGGACTGCGTCAGATGGCAGGCTTTTGGGAGGGGACACGCTGGCACGGCCGGGGGGAGGGTGCCCGAGAGGAAAGGAGGCGGAGGACGAGGAGGAGGAGGAGACACCCACCTCGTCCGATGCGCACGCGGCGTTCGCTGTCGGGCTGGGATCGTCGTGCGACGTCGGTTTGGGGACCCACTTGCGGGCCCGTTTGGGGTCTTTGGCGGAACTACGGGACGGTCCCTGCCGCCGGGATTTGGTATTGCCATGACTGCCGACGTGGGGGTCTGGCAGCATCTCATGCGACAAAGCACTGCCGTGGCTGGTAACAGTGTCGCTGGCACGTTCGTCCATTGGTGGCAATGTGCTGTTGAATAAAATGCTTCGACTTGCTTTAACACACGTCGTGCCTCTGTGACGTCCGTGAGTACCAGCAAAGCAAATGCAAAGGCAGCCTCAGCCAAATAACCACGGGCTTCAATGTCACTCTGAGCGTCTACTCCGTAACGAAGGTGTGCATTTCACCACCAAAGTGCGGGCTCATCAGCCCCAAAACACACTGTGAATCACAGGATCGCATATGCACAATCAGGTTCATACCAAGCAAATCAGCGATAATGCAGCCGAAAACCAAAAATTCACACAGCAATTATTGCAAGCGCCTGTGCTGGCGCAACCGATCAATCTGGCGGCGTGCATGTGTGCGCCCACACTTGCAACAGGTCTTGGGCAGTCAAATCCGGGGTTAATGAATTCTTTGAAGCGAGATCTCGATGCAAAGAAAATTTTCCATCCCTCTCACCCTCCCTGGACTCTCGTAGTGTGCACATTGCAAGGCAGTGCCATACCACTTTCAATTTAGGAATTGGACAATAGATGACAAACAACCTTACGTCCGGAATGTGTGTGGCTAACTTGCCATGTATCCAACGGAGCGAGCGTGTAAGGGAGAAATCCAATGAGGAATGGAATGTGACTCTCACACAATCACACACGTTGGTGATTTGTTAATTTGGGCATTTTGCAACACCAAGTCAAGTGAACTCCCTAGACGTGGGGTAGGTTTATGCTGGCGCATGTTGCACGACTTCACAAAGAACTATGTGGTCCTGGGAGAAGATAAAGATTGTTCTTTTAAAATCAGGACAACGGTCGCGGATCAGTTCAAGGTCGGCGTGCATCTTCAAGGCCCTACACCCGGTGGTATGCCGCGCTACATTAAGTTGGGCTTAAACAGTTCAGATCTACAGTGGTGGCTTGATTGTGTGCAGTGTTGGATGTCCATGCTTCATGAAGGTATGTGCTCATTTCTTCCGGAGACATTGGTTGAATGCATTGATACGTTTTTACTCATGCAACCCGCCCCACACTTCCCAAATTTCTATTTGCTTGGAAAGTCCCATAAGGGCTTGCGGTTGGTTGATGACCACTGGCCAAGTCGCCCCATTATGGGAGTGGTACAATGGGCAACAACAACAACATCATCCATCCTGCTGTCCATGGTTAGCAGCATATTCCTCAAATTAGATCGCACTCTACACCCCCAATTTTCCCCGCTTGTTGACACTTTGGACTTTGTCAATCGCTTGCATACTTTTGATGAGAATTTCAGCTTCGCAGCGGATGATCACCCTGCGACCATGGTGGATTTTTCCAACATGCGTTCTAATTTCCTGTGTGGTGACATCCAAAAGATGTGGATGTCCTTTTCCATTGAGCATCACGCTGCGGGCACCTTGTCGGCACAAGAAGTCTTTTTTGCATATTCCCCATGTCCCGAGAGCACAATGACTTCAGCTCTGGTCCAGCATGGTAAGGCACTCTTACATGCCTGGGCCCTCTCTGGTCACTGCTTCCTTTCTTGCATCTTGTGGGGCATTGCCTACCAGAGGCCGCCAAATGTGAAATATCCGGCGGACGCTGATGTTAAGTCTGTCCTTGATCTAACAGCTGCGACACTCTCTCGCTCAATCTCTCACTCACTCACTCGCTCACTCTCTCGCTCATTCTCTTGCTCAATCTCTCGCTCAAGGCTACATCACTCCTGCCTTCTCAGGGTCCCCATGGTGGGGAGAGATCAATATGGCTACATCACCCCTGCCTTCTTAGCGTTCCCATGGTGGGGAGAGATCAATATGGCTACATGCCCCCTGCCTTCTCAGGGTCCCCATGGTGGGGAGAGATCAATATGGCTACATCACCCCTGCCTTCTTAGCGTTCCCATGGTGGGGAGAGATCAATATGGCTACATCACCCCTGCCTTCTCAGGGTCCCCATGGTGGAGATAGATCAATATGGCTACATCGCCCCTACCTTCTCAAGGTCCCCATGGTGGGGAGAGATCAATATGGCTACATCACTCCTGCCTTCTCAGGGTCCCCATGGTGGGGAGAGATCAATATGGCTACATCACCCCTGCCTTCTCAGGGTCCCCATGGTGGGGAGAGATCAATATGGCTACATCACCCCTGCCTTCTTAGCGTTCCCATGGTGGGGAGAGATCAATATGGCCATGAGGCAACGTATACGAGGCTCGCATACGCCCCCGTGTCACACGCGTATGGTCATCACCACACAGTTCAGTGTTTTGCCTTGCTGCACTGCAGCACCGACCAGTTCTGTACCACTCCAAGTGGCTGCTGATTGTGCTTTGGCCTTGGCCATCTGTACATTGGGTCAGCTCGCACCCACCACCCTCCCACAGTGCCGGTTAGTCTCTAACCCTTGCTCTGCGGGTCTGGTGCGACCTCTTGCTCTCTAGCACGTAAAGACGTGTCATGGTCGAACTCTGGGGGCGCAAAGGTGTCCCGATGTTTCATCATCAAACTATTCAGTTCAATGTTTCAATAGGTGCCTTGCTGCACTACAGCGATGACCTGCTCAGTACCACTCCATGTGGTTTACGTTTGTGCCTTGGCTGCCTACATATCCGGGTCAGCTCGCACCCACCACCCTCCCACTGTGCCGGTTAGTCTCTAACTCTCGCTCTGAGGGTCTCCCTCTCCCCCCCCCCTCTCTCTCTTTCTCTCTCTCTGGCCCTCCTCCCACTGTGACCCACTCTCTCGCTCTCGCATAAAGGGGTTTTCGGGATGTTCGGTGGGTCTCTATCCCCCCCGGGGTTTGAACCCTCCTCAACAAGACAGAAGAGGTGTGTTGTACCCATTGAGCTATGAAGAGATGTTGTCTGCACTGTTGTTCTGACCTATTCTGCTCTCTATCCGTGTTTCCCTCTCTCTCTGTGTGTGTCTCGCTCTTTCCCTTCTTCCTCCTCATTGCTCCCTCTCCTCACCCTTTTGTGCCTCTGCCTCATCTTACACCCCCCTGCATGTTGTCCCCTGTCAGGCATATCGCCGTTCGCACGGCGGTGTGCTCAGCAGCGTGTAGAAGAACCGTACAGCGTCTCCGGATACCGGATCCGCTTGCCTGGAGAGCGTTCTCTGAAACAGCCTTAAGAGGTCAGCTCCGCCCGTCAGCCACACATGCATGCAGTCTCCATTTCTGCTTACACAGGAGGGCACCGCTGTGTGTCCCTCTGCCGTCAGACAGTGGAGGATCGCCTCGCACTGGAACGGGTGCCACTTGCCTGCACTCTTGGTTCGCCACTGGACCTGCATGTTCGTCAAAGCCTGGGTCTTCAGAGTCCAGTTGATTTGGACCATCACTGAGTAAAGTTCTTGATTGTTCATCAGCAATGGCTCTCCATGATTGTCCACAATTTCACAGTGCATCCTGATGCTGTGTCGTTGGTCCAGTCGGAGCCAGATCTGCTGATTGCAGGCCCAGGCCATAGTGGTGAGCTCAGCATTGACTGCCCTCAACCCTTCGTTCGCTATGGCGTCCACACCTGGCTTCGTGCTTGCACGTTGAAACGCTGGCGTTCTTGCTGGGGCTTGACCTTCTTTGGGGCTGGCTGAATTTGTGTGTAGGGGTCTAGTCGATGCTGATGTGGTCCCTGCTTCTTCCATGGCCTTCCCGGCGGCATCACGCCAGGGAACTCTTCCGCAACAGGACGCGGGGTTTGTGCCTGTGTTCAACCGTTGCCGTTGCCACGCCTTTGTGATGTTGTACGTCGCGACAGAACGCGGGTCTCGTGTCAAATTGCTCCTGCGTCAGAACGCAGGTTTTGGGCATGCAGGCATTTGCGGGTTTCAAACATGTGGAAATTCCGCATCAGAATGCAGGGGTCATGGGCTCTGGTGCTAACGACCTTGTCCAGGGTTCCTGCTTTACTTGAACTTTCGCCTCTTACGCTGTCGCCTGGTGTCACTCACATCCGTGCTGATAGACAGTGTTTCAGCTGCTGACACGTCTTCCACCAATCCTCCCATGTGTATGTATCCCGCCCCTATTTCCTCACTGCCCGAACTGCACGAGCTGCATGAATCCATTCCGCGTGGTGCTGGTTCCCCGGATGCTTCCCCTGTTAGCTCATCACTATCCATGGGTACCATACCCAGGGATGACCAGAGTGCTTTGGTGTCCTCTGACTCGGATCCTCAACCTCCCCTCAACCCTACCGTGGACTCCGACCCGGATGATGATTGTTGTGTGACTTGTTGGGACCACAGCAGGCTCGAGCACATGCCTTCCATCGCCAATCCATTCGCCACCTCGTTCCCCTGCACGTTGACATGTGCTGGGACGTGCTCCCACTTGACTTTCCTTCTTGGCTTTGCGATTTCCTGGAGCAGCATTTCCCAGACGGACATGGGGACTTGCAGCTTGCCGGATGTGGTCGTCCATCCCTTTGACCTCCAGTGTTGTGCCCTGCCGGTTGCTCCTAGTTGCAGATACTGTGAGTCGGTGAGGATTGCCAATTTTGGCACCCAAAACCCCTGTAGGGCTTCCACCGCTGCCCAAAGCTCCGCTCCGTTGTTTGTTTGCCTGTGGCGTGTCGGTACATAGCCGCAGAAACGCACTTCAGGCCCTTGCTCATCTTCTGTTGCGAATACGCCAAAGCCACCTGCCCTGCGCATGTCCTTGTGGCTCAGTCGTTTTGATGACCCGCCTGTGTACACAATCCTGTACCCTTTCGCCACCAGCTCTGCAATCAGGTCTTCTACACCTTGATGCAGTCCCGGGCCTGCCTGCCTCGGGCGCTTGGGGCGTGATTCAGTTTCCCTGTGCCAATTGTGTGTGCCGGCGTTGCGTTCTTGTGCGAAACACTCCGTGTGCGTTTGCCAGCACGCACTTAATCCACCGTTTACACGTGCTTCCCCTTGTCGTGGCTGCACTCCCGTATCACGAAGCTGCTCCAGCGGCTGCTTGAAGCCTCTCCACTGCTCCCTGCGTTCTCCGGAATAAAACCCAATCTATTCACACGGCTCCCTGAGCCAGGTCGTCAGATATGACGTGAACACTGGTGATGCTCCCGCCTTGACTTCGCATCGATATCGCCAGTGGGCACTTCTTGCCGACCACATTGCCCAGCCTTGATCCGTGTGCAGCAACCACTCCTGTTGGTCGGATTCCATCATATCTCGGACTGGAGACTTCCCGTTCCCAGTTTCCACCGGGCCATAATAGTGCTGTATCACCACCGCCGCCGCTGCTTTGAACATGGAGCACTGGACCATAGCGTGCTTGACCGACTCCTTTTGCGAGCATATCGGGCACTTGTCCGTGCCCGACCTCTTGTAGACTCTTTCATGCACCGTCACTTTGTGCCACAGGTTTGGTTGTGTGAAATCCCGCACCCTCGGTGGTAGCTGTGCGGTTGCCCATTGCTCCTATACCTCTGGTGTTTGTGGATCGCGGACCCCTGGCTGTAAGGCGTAGAACTGAAGCACCCATGCCCTGGTCCAGTTTTGGACGTGGACTGTGGGGGTATCAAACCCCCCTTGTGATGGGACTTTGTTAGGGAGCCGTCCACCGTGATTGTATACCCCCTTCCATGTACGAGGTAGAGCATTCAATAGCCTCACATCTTCCAGAGATTGTTTTTTTCTTTTTTGGACTGACTCCAGAAGTTCAAAGAGTACTCAAGACTGTGCTTGGGAAAGTGGGCGTCTCCAGCATATGATACAGTGGATCCCCGCAAAGCGGGGCACATGGCAAAGACCCAGAGTTCACATGCGTATAACAGAGGGCTCTCTGATGCGGTAGGCAAAACCGCCACGCCATATGGCAAGCCTATAATGCGTAAGATTTAAGGGGGTTAAACATGCTGCATCACGTGTGTGCCATTCCCCACAGGTCTTCAAGAGTGACAAGCTTTCGTCGCTTTGTAGGGGCCATGTCTGGTGGCGGGCGTTGGCCCAGGATGCCGGGTCTTGTGCGGCAGTGGCGTTTACGCAGAGGGGGCTCCACCCAGTGGGCCGCGCGCTTGGATGCCCACAACTGGCTCATCACCGAAAAGAGCTGGACCCTTCGGTCATGCCGCTGGTAGTGCTGGTCTGCGGAGGTGGTCCACACTCTAGCACGCCGCAGGAGGGTGTGCCAGTGCCGTGATTGCCGCACCAGATCCTCTAGCATGTCGCGGTATGAAACCATCAGTGAGGCCCCGAGAACGGCACGTTGATGCAGAAACCAAGGCTGGGCCAGATACTGCATTGCCGAAGCTACGTGTTGTGCCCCTGGGTCCGCGGCAGTGGGACAGAGGCACTGGTCGAGATATTTTACCGCCCATGACCTGGTGTAGTACGATTGCGGCCGGTCCCATGTGCGCGCAGCTCTACGGTGGGACGTCTCTTGAGAGGCGCGGCCATTCTGCCGCTGTGTTCTCTCCCGGGGCCCTGTATACCCTACTTGATTGCGGAGGATAGCGTCCGTGGGGTTCGGTCGTACAACTCGTGAGCGCAGCTTTGTGTACCATGCCGGCACCGCCGTGGAGGGCGTGGGCGGCACCTGTGGGTCACGGGGGGGCATGGTGAGTTGGCCGCGCAGTTGGCATACGCCATGTAGGGCGTGGTACTGGTGCCAGGCCACACGCTCCCTCAGGTCTACCCGCATTGTTCGGGGGATGTGGTCCCATAGGGACTGTGGTATGCGAAGGCAGGAAACATGGTTTAGGTCTGCCGCTGACGCCCTGTTCCACCATTCCGTCACCGTATCTTGCCATGGTCCCCAGGTGCTAAGCCACATGTTGCGAAATGCGACTTTCCAACGCATGCAGTGGATGAGTCATTTGTGGACAGTGGTACCGTGGTGGAGGAGACATATGGGGCATTTGGGGTTGGTATGGTCCCACGGCGTGCCCGTCCCATCCCATGGGACGTGACCCCAAAGCCATTTAACCCAGAGCATACGTCGGTCCCCGCGCATCGGCAGCCAGGATACCCAGTGTGCACCGTCGAAAGTGACAACGCGCCTCCGTTGGAGGATCCATTTCCGCGCCGGAGTGGGGGCGGGCCCGCCGCACATTGCAATATCTTCGGGGCGCCGGGGGTCGTAATCCGGCACGGGTAGGCGCGTGGCCATCTTGGCGAGCAGGTCTACTTCCCCATTGCGTCGAATTTGTTCGCGTTCTTGCGCGTTACGGGCCTCCGTCTCAAGGCGGTGGTTGGGGATCCACTCCGCGGCGACGCGCTTGTGCTGCACTTGGTCACACACTTTGTGGCGGATGCCAGCGTCAGAACATTCGTGCGTGGGTCGGCGGTGTGCGCATTTTGTGACGGCCATGTTGTCGATGTATTGAGTGTCACCGTCAGATGCAATGGCCGCGCCGATGGCTGCTCCGTACATTTCAGCCCTGTAGGACTGTTGTGGGCCCGCCACCCGGGCGAGGATGCGAAGAGGCCCTTTTGTTACTACTGCGCCCGCCGCTTGGTAGTCCGAGCCCGCAATCTGAACTGTTTGAAGGCTGCCATCGGAGTATAGGGACGTTCCGGTTGGCGGTTGCTTGTTTGAGTAGCACGGTATGCCCGCGATGTTGACAGGGTGGTATCCCGCAGGTACCGTGCCTGCCGAGGGGTCTTCGTGGTACCGGTGTGGGGCAATGTAGTGGCGCGCGTGGAGGGCATCCCCCACCTACTCCTTGCGGGCAGACAAGAGGACGCCGTCATTGGAGCTTTCACTGTCGATGAGGTTGGGTCCCCCGGCCGGCCGCGGCGGAAGTGCTATGTGGAGTGCAGTGCGAGCACCTAGCCGGGTGAGTATAGCCAAGTAGTTGCGAATAGGCACCGCTCGGCAGGGCAATTCTTTGCTAAGGTTGCAGCCATTGGATCCCGGACGTGAACGTAACGTGTTTTGTATCATTGTGGTGAAGCGTGCCCTGTGGGCCCAGAACAGTTGGTGCAACCCCATTCCGCCCAGTCGGTGAGGAGAAGTGACATGGAGGACGTTGTATGATTTGTGAACGTCGACCTTATTGAGTTCCATGCCCTCCGCCATAAGCACAAACCGCAAGCACATGGAGTCCATGGCTTTGAACATTGAGTCGTTGGGGAGAAACAAGGTGCGTACGTCCACCGTGGGATCAAGATGGTGTTCAGCAGCTGCACCCGCTCGAAAGCGTTCAGTGGCAGGTATTGGTATCGCGCCAGATCAGCTGCGGCCGTCCCCATGAAGTCATCACGTGCCTTTCGTTCCCAGGTCGGATGTGCCAGGAGGTGACCGAGGTAGTGGAAGATAGGGGGTTGCAGCGGCAATCGCGCATCGCCCCACGTGATGGTGTCCCTGGTCGGGGACTCTCGTCGTGCCACACCCTGACGGCGGGAGGGTGGGGCCCAACGGTACACCTGTGTCTTTGAAGGGTTCGTCTTGAGGCCCGGTATGGCAAACAATTGACTGACGCGCTCCAGGACGTGCTGCATCTCCCGTTGGCTCGGGGAGATGATGGCGATGTCGTCGACATAGGCCAGTATGGTGCTGTTGGGAAATTCCCTAGTGAGAGTCTGGTGGAAGGCCTCATACACTAGAACAAAAAGGGCTGGGGACAGGGGGCACCCCTCCTTGATGCCATGACGCAACGGAAAACGGATGTCTCCGTACATCCCCGTGCTGTGCGCGTAGATGCTAGCCACCATGTTGTAGATGCGGGCTGGGGTTCCAATCAACTGGAGTCCGTAGGGGAGGCACTCATGGGGCATGCTGGGGTAGGCTTTTGCGATGTCCAGGAGGCATACCAGCGCTCCGTCCCCGTATTGGTGTAAAAGCATCAACATGCGGAGGGCTTGTTGTGATGTGGTATAGCCTCGTCTACATCCTGCTTGGGGGTCGGAGAGCGCCGCGTCGATGGGCCCTCGCAGGGTGTCCAATATGAGCCACGCTAGAATGGAGTACATCCCCGTGGCTACGCTAATGGGCCGGTAACTGCGGGCCGCCTCAGGCGGGCCAGAGTTGTAGATCATGGCTATTCTGGCCTGCAGCCAGTGGTGCGGCACCATAGCCTCACATCTTCCAGAGATTGTAATTGACCCCACGTCAGTACTCCCCACCGGATCATTTTCATGTTGTAGTAGGAGCAGTTGGACTCATTCCGGAAGTAGACAGAGTGCCACAGTGGCAACTGGTCCCGGCTTTTCGAGGGGGCCACCTGCAGGGCCACCCGCTGGATATATGAGTGCGCCTTTGCCGACCATCCCAGGAACGCTAGTCCCGCCGTTCGAACCATGCCCAGTTGGATATATGGGAGGTTGTCTTTAGACGGTGTAAACCCAATTGTTGCCGCCCATGCATAGAAGGTCTCCACTGCCTTGTTGGGATACTTGTGAGGCTCTCCCAAGAGGCTGACGAACGGAGCCGCTGCCTGGTACATGAGAAACAGCGCGGGCTCCGGCAATGCCAGTCCCCCGTGCATTCGTGGTCGCGAAAGGATTGGCAGAGTGATTCCCCAACTGTTGGTGCCCATGGTCACGTGGTAGACTAGCTTTAGCTGTCTGATCACCGGGGTTGCGGCATAGTATGCCTTGGATACCCAGGCCACAACTGGCAGGATCCATGATGTCAGCATGAAGGCGCGCTCGTCCATCGACAATTGCAGCGTGGATACCCCCCTTGCGCGCCGAAAGGCCTCTTGCAACGTTGGTGCAAAGGCCTGTTCTATTGTCAAGCCCCATCCCTGGTCATCTTGATGGTGTCTTATATTCCCCAAGCGTACCCCAAGATACTTGACGAAGTTTTTGACGTCCAACCCAATGTCTCCAAAGCACTTCGCCCACGCCATTCCCCCATAATTTCGGACTATCGCTGCCGTTTTGTTCAAGTTGACCTTCAGTCCAGAAAACTGTCCAAAGCAGGACACCACGTTCCATATTTTCCCCAACAACTGTGGGTTGGGCTGTCCGTCCAGAAAGATGATGAGGTCATCCGCATACATCATGACAGTCAGTCCTGGGTCTAGGCCTTGTAGTGGGAAGATCACAAAGGACGCCACCAGGGAGAACAGCGCCGGAGAGAGTGGGTCTCCCTGGCGCGTACCCGCGCGCGGGTGATGGTAGACCCCTGAGACATATCCCTTCCCCACTGAGTACAGATATGGTGCAAACAGGAGATGCAGTATCAGTCCGATGTGCAGGAACGGTATGCACATTAGACCCAGTGCCGCCGCCACCATCTCGTGTGACATCGTGGGGAAGGCATTTTTGAAGTCCACTGACAACGCCACTCCTTCCCATAAACCATCCCAAAGAGCCCGCGAACCATAGACATGTTGGAGGATACTTCTGTGACGAAGGAAGCCCGTTTGCTGTGCCGGGATGCAGTGGAGAAGCACATCCTCCAACTGGATCGGGAGAATGTTGGTTAGCCACTTCTGTCGTGTTGTTTGCAATGCGATTGGTCGGAGAGAGTTTGGAGTTTGTATTGCCTGGGTCTTGGGGATCATTGTCATGTCTCCGGCATTGTACCCGCATTGAGAAAACGTTTCAGTGACTCATGCATTTGCGGTTTGAATTTTTCTGAGAATCTCTTGAAGAACTTTGCCGAGAAGCCGTCCAGTCCAAGGTAACTATTGCTGTTCAACCTCATGAGACCCTCATGTACTATGTCAGGGGAGAGCTGCTTGAATAGAAGTCAACCTGCTTTACGCAGCCGCTGTTCCACTCCTAACGCCTTAAGTTAAGCCACACATTCTTCCTCCGTGGCTCCCGTTGGGGTGCCTCTTGGGCCACCGTCTTTGCCCCGCGTACTGCAGTGCCAGCCCGAGACACCAGCTGCTGGAGTTTCTTTCGTTCCTGCAGCTTCCTCATCAGCCGGTACAATTCATTTCTTCACGTTCTCAAATCACCCGATGTTTCCGCTGACGCGATCACCCCCTTGAGTTTGGAGAGCGTTTCCATGCCCGTTCTCTCACGCTGTGCCTTTTCATACACCCCAACCAAGAGGGTGTAGGCTATTGCCGCCTCTGTTGCTGCAATTCCCAATGATGAGAGGAACTGATACACTGCCGGTGTGACTGAGTCCCTCGTAAAAACACGTAGGAGCCGCAGAGCCTGTAGTTCAACCGACTGCTTCTCGTTTTTGTGTTCCCTTTGATAATTGATCGCCTTTGTTTGGATGCAGCCCAGTGCATCTTCCGTCAGTTGGTCTGCAGTCGAGGTAATGGACTTGAGGGAGGTCTCCAGCTCTTCCATTGCCTCGGGGTCTTGGAGGATTGCCTCTGGACAGTAGAATCTGGGGGCCGTGCCCTCTCTTTCGAAGGAGGGGGGCGTGAATTCAGCCGGGATTGCTTTGTGGTCTAAGTTGGCGGCAAACATGGGGTACACGCTAGTCGCCAAGCTTAACAATTCCGACGTCGTATGGATTCGGTCGATGCGGCGTACTCTCTGTGGATTGAGCCGCTCTCCTTCCCGAGGGTAGCCGTACGTGAAGCCCGTTGGACACAATGACTCTTTGTCCTTGATATCCGTCGGAGTTGGACAATGCATGTCCACCCAAACATCATGCAGACCTGCTTTCGCCAAAGCTGCGACCTCTTGCTCTCTGGCACGTAAAGACGTGTCATGCTCGAACTCTTGGGGCCCAAAGGCGTCCCTATGTTTTACTACCAAACTATTGTGATCAGCACATAAGATCAGGTTCGGTCCGTGCAACTCCTTGGCAATGTCTTTCCACTGTGACTGTCGCCGCGTGTGTTTGTGATGGAAGTGAACCACCACTAGAGTGATCTCCAGTGGACCACTCGAAAGTGAGGCTTGCAGGGCCATGGGGGACAAGAACTTTATAGACTGTAAGGTCCATTTGGATGTTTTCCATGCCAGTGCCACTCTTCCCCGTCCTTCTTCATGGAGTGGCCCGTGCAGGCCGTACCCGTACTTCGACAGCCACCGCGTGCCCGCCGCACGATCATCCGCTGTGACGAAGTGGGGCTCTTGGATGGCAAAGAAATCCACCTCCAGGGACCGAAGTAGTGACCCTAGGGCCACTATTCGAGTTTGCTGTCGCTTTCTCAGGGTTACTTTCGTTTGAAATCCATTGACATTTTGTGATAAGACTTTGAGCGTGCTGCTCAGAGCAATGCTTGATGCGGACATCATCGTGCCACTCCATTGGACGACGAAGCCTCATCCTCCTTCAAGTCCCGTTTTCGTTTGAGGGAGCTGATGACCTTGTCGACTTGATCGTCCAATTCCATTGCCTTTGCCATTTCACCCGCCGTGATTAGGCCTTGTTTGTGTGTCTTGGCGTCATCTGCATTTCTGGGCCGGTCTGTGATACGCTTGTTGCGCGCCTCATAGTCCGCCTCCGAAATCACAAACATTGGAGGCATTCCAGAATCCGACAAGTAGACTGTTCCAATCAGCTGTGACACACTTTCCCCGGTTAGTCGCCATGTGGCCATGTGCATCTCCCCAGCGCTCCAACTAACACGGTCCGCAATGTACTGGCATTGTACCGAGGGAGCAAGAGCCTCAGTCACATCTGAGAGATACCACCACGGTGCCACATCCAAGATGTACACTTTGCCCACCAACTCCTTCTTCCACGCCGACGGGACAGTGGGCTTGGAGATGATGTCTGGGTCGAGGAACTGTCCTGACCTTAGGTCCTTGAAAACAGCCCCAATGGCCGCCACTAGTTCACGATACCTTGTCTTCAGCAGCGAGTGCCCGGTTTCTGTGAGACCCAGCAAGAGCTTACTTGGGCCCAACACGTGGATTTTCACCGGTGGCTGTGATTGCAAGATGCCTGGGACCGTCCAGAACATTGCAAGAACTGAGGCATACAGCATGGGCGACCATGTTTAGTTGTGTGTCTTCTTTATCCAGACCTCATAACCAGCAGACATGTTTGTCAAGTTGGCTCCCCGATACCATTCCACTGGCTGGATCTGAAACCTTGGCTTGGACCCGAACTGCGAAACCACGGTATTCACTTGTTCCTCATTCAACTCTGTGAAGAACAACTTTGAGTTCCGTGGGTCTGTTCCTGGAGGTCTTTTCCTGGAAGGAGGTGGACTTCATCAGAGTTCAAGCCGATAGATCCCAACAGACCATTGATCAGGTCATTGTGGACCTGGATGGCGTACCGATTGTCCCGCACATCTGGCTCATGGAACACCACTTTGTCAACTTCTGCCCCAGGTGTCATGAGTCGCAAGAGCTTGTAGGTTGGAGGAGGCGATAGGTTCCTGGAGTCCCTTGTGCTGCTCGCTATCCAGACATCAAATCGACCATATGTGCGTATGTGCATGAGAGACCTGTCCGACGTTTGCAGCTTGTCGCACCCGAAAGGCAGGTTGGAATTGAGGGTGAGTGCCCGATTGAGAAACGATGGCTTATCATCATCATCGCTAACAGGTTCATGCAGGATGGCAACAAAGCGTCCCAGCATAGGCAAGTCAGCAAGCAGCCTCTTGATTGCATTTTGAATTTTGTCATACTCTGTAATTTCCCCAACGAGCACAACGTTGGGGCGACTACCGTAAAGAACAGCAGGTAGTTTTTCGGACGAGTCGCGGTCCTTGAAGAGGTCGAATGACAGCGAGGCAGCCTCTGTAACTCCACTCTTCAGCACCACTTCGTCCTGGATGATGTAATCGGCGTCATCGATGGCTGCCAAGCACGCCAATTGACGGGCGTCGGCAGGGACGATGACCTCCTCGCCTGGCGTGGCCAGACGGGCCTAGGTGTCCCGGACACTCATGCGGTCAGGGGACAAGGAGGTGACGTCGGCGGTAGTTTGTCAAGGCCCGGCGGCCCCGGCAAGCATGGACAAAAAGACACCGAAAAAAAATAGACACTCAGAAAGATCAATATGGCTACATCACCCCTGCCTTCTCAAGGTCCCCATGGTGGAGATACATCAATATGGCTACATCGCCCCTACCTTCTTGGGATCCCCATGGTGGGGAGAAAAGAGGGATGGAAACTAGGCAAAAATGGTTGAAAACGGGTAAACTTGGGTGACAATTCAAATATGCCACCTCCAAAATGCATAAGAAGCCAAAAAACTCCCAGGCACCGAACTAAAAACTTGTGAAAAGGGGGATGTCACATATCTCTAAAAGGAGAGGGGCCATACAAAAAGCCTAGATTACGGCTCCATACCAATAGTGGCCCAAAAAAGATGCCCGGTGCGCGCCTCGCACGCTACCGCTCCCCCCTTAGTCATTTCTTCGGCGTTCCTATCAGGGAGAGTTTCTTCCACTTCATTAGGGCTGACGGCACCCTATAAGTGGAGCGCTGCTACGTGCTCATCATTCAACTCCCATTCTTCCCCCCCTCACCCCAACTCAAGGTGCCGCACCAAAGTGTGGGTGTCCATGGTGGACATGAGCAAAAAAGTGTGAAAAGGGGTGGCAATGGGTGAAAGTGGGTGAAAATCGAAAAATGCCATACCCCCAATGTGAAAGAAGCACCTTGTGTTGAGAGGCATGGCCCACAGACCGTCAGTTGTGAGGTGCACATTGCGTTGTCTAGTTGGCCGGACCCTGTGCCAAGCAATGGTCTCACCATACCCGATGTCACCGAGGGGGCGCCCGTAGCGCAGTCCGCGCGCAGTGCGGGCAGAGTGCAACTATTTGGGCGTCTAGTTGTACTGGAGACCCATACTTTGTGCTAGTCAAGGCACACAGGCTGCAGGATTGGGAAAAATTGGGGGGGGGGATGGTCCAATTGACAAGCAGGGGGATGTGTGCCCCAATGAGGTCCCTACCCTTGTGGAAAGGGAATAATCAGTGGTCCCTAGAGCATTGCTCCATCTTGTGCATCGTCCAATTTGCAGCTCCGTTTGCTCGAAAATATGACCATCAACTCCCCCTCCCCCCCGACCCATACATGTGTGAAACAGCCTTTTCTCCCGGATTTGAACAAATATACACATACCCCCCCCCCGCGCCTTGTATAAGCTACAATGGACGGAATTATTACGATCCCTACGCCCACTGTAGATTCGACAAGGGCGTAGCTGGCGCAAAACACATACAACTACCGACACAAACATGTGCGAGCGCATGGTATGGGTGCACCTTGATCTCTGCCCACATTTCCAAGTGTATGCAAACATAAGACAGCCTTGGAAACATGAAAATTTCAGGTTCACACCCATGTTGGCACAAGCAATGAAGAATGCGAAGACTCCGCAGCGAGACTGGCCTCAAGCGGCCTCTCCTACATAAGCAAGGCCCACATATGCCAGTCTCGCCAGCGAGACTGGCCTAAAATAGCCTGTTCTATATATGCAAGGCCCTAGAATCCTGTTCTCACTTGGGACACTTGCCTGAAGCAGTCCACTATTGCCAAGGCCCCAAAATCCTAGTCTCGCCGGCAGGACTAGCCTCAAACAGCCTCACCTATATGGCCAAGGCCCCAAAATCCCAGTCTCGCCGGCGAAATTGGTCTCAAACAGCCTCTCCTATATAAGCAAGGCCCCAATAACCCAGTCTCGCCGGTGAGACTGACTTCAAGCATTCTCTTGTTTAAAGGCGAGACCCCTAAGGCCCAATCTCGCCGGCGAGACTAGCCTCAAAAAACCGCTCCTATATAGGCAAGAGCCCAAACTCCAAATCTCGCCGGCGAAAATAGCCTCAACCAGCCTCTCCTATACCCTTTTCAGGGGCCCACGAGGGGGCGGAAACACTACAAATGTTCGGCTTGGAAACCCTTCTTGCAACCATACACCACGTGGAACAATTGCACATGCTCACCACTTGAAGATGCCTTTGGCTGAGGCTTAGGGCCTGGTTTGGGCTCGGACAACTTCAAATTCTTGGGAATGAATATGCCTTGCATGTGGCATGTTGCATGTGTCCATGGCTCCATGTAATTGGCAAATGTGACGACAAACCCATGACTTATGTGGCCGCACTACATTTCGTACGTAATTGAAATTACGTACACAATTATTACGGTCCCTACGCCTACTGTAGCTTGGACAAGGGCGTAGCTTATGGGGTACGCCCTCCCCCCCCCCCGCAACGGGACTAAATTTTGGTGCATTGGACAAAATTTTAAAAAACCTAGGCTAAGTGTTTGCACTGCGTGCGCACTGCGTGCGCACTGCGTGCATAGTGCGCACGCAGAGGCTAGGATACTCACCCAAGAATACCACTCATCTGTCCAGTAGCAAGGCGAAGCAGCAAAGCCCAAATCAGAACAACAAAACTGCCTGCAGCTTGGTAATCCGGTGTCCTTAGAACAAGGAAATCAGCCTTATAAAGTACAACTATGCAAAGGCATGCAAGATGCACACATGTTCAAGTGGCAAGTGCCACACTCGGATATATCACCGGGACGGTGGCCACACAATTGGCAACAAACACCGTCATCATTTTCTTCCTCTACAACGGTTGCCTCCTCCTGTGCCCATACAGACTCTGGCACATGAGGCCAAGGTCCATACGGTTGATACCTAGTCTGTCTGCGAATGCAAAACTGAGTAAGGTGGAGCAAAATACGCACATGGCCGTGCAGCTCCGTTGCAGAGCGTGTCCAGACATTGCGGACAATCCTCCACTGCCACAACCGTGCAAAGAGGTGCTCCACCCTTGCACGATAGAAGCCATGGACATCATTATACTCTTGTTGGTCGTCAGTCAAAGTTTTCCGACCAATATAAGGTACAGCGGTGTGCAAGCGGCACTTATAGGCGCCGTCATGCGCACCAATTTCGAAATCGAAAAACTGTCCATGTGTTCGCGAAGGACCACGTTGATCCCAAATCATAACATCGGCGGAGGTTCCGGGCATAAGGTCACAAATCCATACTATATTCCCGAGATTGTCCACCGCCACGGTTACCTTGTAAATGTGGCCTGCGTACTTGGGATTAAATAGCACATCCGACAACTCCCCACCCACCGAGCATATGGGCATGCTGTCGGTAAAATGAGTTACGAAGTACGGGAAGTGGGGATTATGGTTGTACGGTGAAAGTCTCTCCTCCCACCATATCTCATCCACCACAGAATTCAACAAGGTTCGAACACGGGAAACGTTTTCCATAAACACGTTATCCGAACAACTGTCGCCGGCTGGGTGTCCAACCACTCAAAGACCTCTTGCCACTCTTCATCCGTGAGGGAGATGTCTATCTCTTTTCCCTTTGTGCGCCGCATCTAAAAGAGAATGGGGAACAAACGAGCCACACAAACATACGAAGTTGTACGTGAACATTGCCATTTACATGTAGAGGCACGGGACACGGAAGCATGGTGTCACATGTGTGTACCTTGTCATCGGCGTCCGCTTGCTTTGAATGTTTTGGTGCCCGTGGCTTCGCTCTTGGACGCGGTGATGAGGGGTCTCTTGACTCCGAACGCGGGGACCGTGTTGTCCGTGGTCGCTTGGGGGATGGCGACCGAGAATCGGATGAATGGGAGGGCGGTGGGGATTCCGAGCGTGGCCGTGAAGCACTTGTCGATGGCGAGCGGGAGCGGGGAGTGCGATGTGGTGGGGACGAAGGCCGTACCACAAACTCCTCAAGGTCCGCGGGGATTGACATGTGTTTTCTACAAACGTAGCACGAAATACAGTAGTTCCGCAGCAGACACCCTGAAGTTGTATCACCACATACCAGGCTCAGGGTGCCCGTTTGATATTTGGCAACAAACGTGGGTGAGGCATGAACACATACAAGGACGCAACGCAACGGAGTGCAACACATTGTTTACGTCGTACAACAATCCGATTGAAAGAAAGAAAGAAAGAAAGCCCCTTTTTGCCTCCTTCTCGAGCCGGGGAAAAGCTCGAGGCAGGGATCTCCAGACCCCTGATTGCCTCCTCCTCGAGCCGGGGTATGAAAGCTCGAGGCAGGGATCTTCAGATGCCGGTATCGGCGAATTGAACATAGCAACATAGCAACAGAGGGAACAAAATCAAAACTCAAAACCTACGCCAGGGGTCACCATGATGCACCACACAACAAAGCGTGGATTCAAAGATTGTCCCGGTTTCCTCAATAGCACCGGACGGTTGGGGCCCAAAAGAGGGCGGAAATGCTACGTCACCCCTGCATTCTCGGGGGTCCCCGACAAAGGGAACAAAATCAAAACTCAAAACCTACGCCGGGGGTCACCATGATGCACCACGCAACAAAGCGTGGATTCAAAGATTGTCCCGGTTTCCTCAATAGCACCGGACGGTTGGGGCCCAATGATTTTTGGAAATGTCGCCCTTGTCTTGCCCTCAAGTATGCACGGATCTTCAGGTGGCGGTCTCGGCGAATTGGCTACACAGCCCCAGCAGACTCTGCCACAGGGAAGGGGCATTTACACAATTTACATTCCAAAATGGACAAGAATCTAGGAAATGGTTGACAATTCAAATATGCCACGTCCTAAATGCTTGGCAGGCCAAAAAACCCTTGCATGGAACCAAAAACTTGTCAAAAGGGGCCAAAACTAGGGTTCGAGTATTGGCCGACATCCAAAACTTTGCACTGCGTGCGCACTGCGTGCGCACTGCGTGCATGGCATTCCCCTAGCATTAATGCGAGAACCCACCGTGATGGCACATAACGAACATCCCCGAGAGAGATTCGGTCCAATTCTCCGAGTGATTTGGGCACACTTTTTGGACTTTTTGGACTTTTCAGACTGTCGCCTGGTTGTACCATACCATAGCATAATCAGTCCAATTGCACCAGCTGCTGAGCCAAACCTTCCAGAAATGCAGTATCCATGCAGGGCATTGGGCTGGGGCGAAGATGGCTTATGCGGCGGGGGGGGGGGGGACGTTCGAGCCCCTTTCCCGGACCCCCCCCCCTTCTAGGCTCCCGTGACGGGGAACCCTGACGGGCTGACGGTGACCCCCAACGGGCTGACAGGGGAGACGGGGGGGGGGGGGGTCCTGAGGTACCACAACATAAATGACTCAAAATGATGCCCCACAATGCGCTGATCATTTTCAGGTCTGTATAATGGGGGAAATTGTTCTTGAAAAAAAAAATCTTCCAGGCCGCTTCGCAGTGCAGTTGGTGAGTCATCATTTGAGGTTTTAGACTAGCCTCTTGGGGGTAGCCTGTCACGAGAGCCCCTTTCCTAGCCCCCCCCTCCCCCGGCACAAGCCAATTTTTCCCATACCTTGAAAGAGCGGAGGATGGACAATGCTACCATGGCTGGTGGGCACAAGCAGGCTGACTTGTCCCATGGGGGTGCACATCCTTCCCATCACACAATCCCCCACAGCCAGCAAAGAAGCAGTGTGACTCATCAATCTACCACAGGTTCACAAGTAAACACCATCAGCTGGCACAGCATCCGCCATTGGGGAAACCATCGCCCTGGGGCATGCATGCAGAAAGCATCAAAACGCCATGGGAGGTGTTGTAGCCAAGCAGGAAGGAATGCAGTGAAGGACAATGCAAGCCACAGTGGCAACAATCACTCTGACCAACATGTGCCATCAAAACAGGACGCAAAAACAGAATCCGTCACTCTCTATCTCTCACTGTGTGACAGATAGCCCCCGCCAGCCCCATTCTTATGCCCATCCCTGTAACACAGAGGGGCTTGCGGTCACCAAAGTTGCACACATCAGAGATCGGTGGCAAGTTGCTGCCAGACCAACCTGCAGCCGAGGCCGACGGTTACGCAGCTGCAGGATTGCCACACCAAGCTGCAGGCATGGCTTCCAACCTCACTGTTGTGGGAATCACTGCACGTGGCACGTGCCAGCACTCAGATGGGCCAAGGCAATACTCTGCAGTACTGAGCAGTGGGATTGATTGTTTTGACCCACAAAAATCGCACTTTTCCTCCCCACCCATCTCACCCGTGGTGGACACAAACCACCTCAATCAACAAAATCAGGTCACATACATGATGTGCACTGGACACCTGTTGTGCTGCACGAGGCATTTGTGCTCCCCCCCCCCCCCCCCGGCGCTGCTGGTGTCTCCGACTGGTATCCGTGTCTGCACGTGCAGCCAGTGACAGTGTGCCTTCAGCCCTGGCCTCCATAGGACTCCGTGCGAATGCCCTGGGTTGCCTCTGTGATTTGCCACACAAGTGTGCACCATAAAGGGGGGGGGGGTAGCTGGAAAATTTGTAGGGAGTTGTGGGGGTTGTTCTTGGGGGATAGGGAAGAGCAGGCACAGCGCCTGCTTGCCTGGTGCATTACCGGGCAGGAGAAAGGGGATCAATGCTCGGTATCCATCCACTGAATGGGCAGGGCGCAATCATCATTCGCACTGCATCCGTTCCGTTGTTCTACTGGATATGGACAAATCCAGATGAATTGCTATGTATTCATCTGTCACAAATGGCATACACATCTACAGTCAAACTCGAAGGTGCAAACCTGAAGACAATGCTATAGATCGGCGAAAAAACACCTGCATACTACATACTGCCTGTCCTGCCAGCCTCGGTCCCCGTGATCAAGCACTGCTTTGGCTCTCGGTTGACGTGATTGTCCTAGTTTGTTCTATGTGTGTTCTGGGCTGTAAAGGCGGTTGTACGTGCTTAGGGGGAATCCTTGCACTGCGTGCACACTGCGCCCCCACTACGCGCTACTTTTAGACTATGCCCCCCCCCCCCCCCAAAGAGCCCCTAGGCACGCCCCTTGGAAACACCCTTAGAATCAGGCGACCCAAACTGGACTAGAGGGGACCTTGAGGGGGACCTTCTCGGTTCTTGTGGCAGTGGTGAAGGACCAGGGGCATTTGGGGGGGGAACTTGACTGTGTGTTGGGCGGCGGAGATGGAGGGCAGTGAGGTGGCGAGTCTGAACTTGGGATGGCAAAGGAGATGTACTCCATCTTGCATTGCCGATTCACCACTCTCAACCCATCTTGGTAGTATTCCAAGTGAAGGATTCCGTCTTCAGCCGTCCCAACCACCGTGGCAGGAGGTCGCAGGCCATTGGAGCGGGTGTAGAACACCCTATCCCCAATACTGAGATCCATGGAGAAAAATGGGCCTGAGAAATGAGGAGGGAAGTATGATGTCCTGGAGGAGGCACCCTCAAAGTGTATCACCATATCAATCAACCGAGGAAAAGAGTAGATGTGGTGGAAACGGGAAAAAAATGTGTGCAAAAAAGTAGAAATGGGTGAAACAGGGTAAAAATCCAAAAATGCCAGATCCCCAATGCATCAAAACCTACTACCAAACAACAATGATGCCCAAAGTAGCACAAAGTATGGGTTTCTACTACGGCCAGAAGCTCAAATAGTTGCACTGCGCGCGCACTGCGCTTCAGGCGCCCCCTTAAGGTTGTAGTTTAAGTCTTTTTCAGGGAATTGAAACTTTAGTCCTGGCGGAGGACGCAAAGGAGACAGTGCTCTGATCTATGTCACTGTCTGAAAAATAGGCATTGCTGTCAGAAGTCAGGGGGGGTGACCTCCCCCTGGGGCGCCATGTGACTAGGCGAGATCAAAGGTTGCAAATCAAGGGCAGATAGTAAACGCACTGCAGGACTGTCTGCAAGATTTAGGAAGCCTGGTGACTGAGTGCGGGGGAGGAGAAAGGGGCGGGGGGCGGGGGGCGGGGGGGGGGGGGGGGGTCGAGCTTTCACACATTGTGCTCGCCTGGCCGTACCATACAATAGTATAATCAGTCCAATCGCACCAGTTGCTGAGCCAAACCTTCCAGAAATGCACTATCCATGCAGGGCATTGGATGAGCCGAGGATGGACAATGCTACCATGGCACATATTGCATAGTGGGCACAAGCTGTCTGATTTGTCCCATGGGGGTGCACATCCTTCCCTTCACACATTCCCCCACAGCCAGGGAGACTCATCAATCTACGACAGGTTCACAATGAAACACCATCAGCTGTCACAGCATCCGCCATTGGGGAATCGATCGCCCTGGGGCATGCATGCAGAAAGCATCAAAACGCCATGGGAGGTGTTGTAGCCAAGCATCTCGAATAAGGTGCGCTGCTTCGTGCCCGTTGCCATCGAACAACGCGAGGCGGCAGCACTGGAAGCAGCAGGGGATGCTGCCGCACCACTGGGAATGGCAGCAGAGGCACTTGCAGTACCACTGTCCTGGGTCTCAGGTATAGCCTGTGAAGCGGAATGGTGTGCATGGGCAAGAAGCCCAGCACAAGTGAAAACGAGTGCAGTAAGTGCAGCAGCTGCAGCAGCCCGCAGTGACCGCATCTTCATCACTTTTTGAGCCCTGATCTTATCCCTTACGCGTTCTGTTGATCCCCCACAACCACACTGGCAGTGACCCAGTAGACCGAACGGGCACCGTTCCATGTGCACCACGTCGGATGCTTGAGGTGGCGCTCACATGGCAATGGATGAATTGGAAGAAACAGGGCTGGCGAAATGAAAATCGGTGGCATTTAAAGCAGCTCGCTCAAGGACGCATTAGGAACCCAACTGCAGATTGCTTTGCCAGAGCTGTACTACACTGACACTGAAAGGGAATGAATGCAGGGAAGGACAATGCAAGCCACAGTGGCAACAATCACTCTGACCACCATGTGCCATCAAAACAGGACGCAAAAACAGAATCCGTCACTCTCTATCTCTCACTGTGTGACAGATAGCCCCCCCCAGCCCCGTTCTTATGCCCATCCCTGTAACACAGAGGGGCTTGCGGTCACCAAAGTTGCACACATCAGAGATCGGTGGCAAGTTGCTGCCAGACCAACCTGCAGCCGAGGCCGACGGTTACGCAGCTGCAGGATTGCCACACCAACCTGCAGGCATGGCTTCCAACCTCACTGTTGTGGGAATCACTGCACGTGACACGTGCCAGCACTCAGATGGGCCAAGGCAATACTCTGCAGTACTGAGCAGTGGGATTGATTGTTTTGACCCACAAAAATCGCACTTTTCCTCCCCACCCATCTCACCCGTGGTGGACACAAACCACCTCAATCAACAAAATCAGGTCACATACATGATGTGCACTGGACACCTGTTGTGCTGCACGAGGCATTTGTGCTCCCCCCCCCCCCTCGGCGCTGCTGGTGTCTCCGACTGGTAGCCGTGTCTGCACGTGCAGCCAGTGACAGTGTGCCTTCAGCCCTGGCCTCCATAGGACTCCGTGCGAATGCCCTGGGTTGCCTCTGTGATTTGCCACACAAGTGTGCACCATAAAGGGGGGGGGGGGTAGCTGGAAAATTTGTAGGGAGTTGTGGGGGTTGTTCTTGGGGGATAGGGAAGAGCAGGCACAGCGCCTGCTTGCCTGGTGCATTACCGGGCAGGAGAAAGGGGATCAATGCTCGGTATCCATCCACTGAATGGGCAGGGCGCAATCATCATTCGCACTGCATCCGTTCCGTTGTTCGACTGGATATGGACAAATCGAGATGAATTGCTATGTATTCATCTGTCACAAATGGCATACACATCTACCCCCCCCCCTTGCGCAAGCACGGCCGCGGTCCCAGAAGTCAGGCCAAAACGGCGGTTCAACGCCCACCCCGTGCTTAGACAAGGCCGTGCATGCGCGTGACACATGTGACAGCCAGACCGGGAATAACATTGTTAGCCGTGGCTGAAAATCACATCAGAACAAGCAGCATGGGATTGCAATGTGTAGTACAATGTTGTTATGAACACAATGCACCATCACAGACATGACTGAGCCCCTCTTTCCCTGTACAAACGCTCTACAGACACCCAATCCTCCATTCTGGACCACAAAAACAGAGGTCCCAAAATTTCCTCAAAACGGCGGTTCAACACCCACCCCGTGCTTAGACAAGGCCGTGCATGCGCAAGGGGAGGGGGGGGTACAGTCAAACTCGAAGGTGCAAACCTGAAGACAATGCTATAGATCGGCGAAAAAACACCTGCATACTACATACTGCCTGTCCTGCCAGCCTCGGTCCCCGTGATCAAGCACTGCTTTGGCTCTCGGTTGACGTGATTGTCCTAGTTTGTTCTATGTGTGTTCTGGGCTGTAAAGGCGGTTGTACGTGCTTAGGGGGAATCCTTGCACTGCGTGCACACTGCGCCCCCACTACGCGCTACTTTTAGACTATGCCCCCCCCCCCCAAAGAGCCCCTAGGCACGCCCCTTGGAAACACCCTTAGAATCAGGCGACCCAAACTGGACTAGAGGGGACCTTGAGGGGGACCTTCTCGGTTCTTGTGGCAGTGGTGAAGGACCAGGGGCATTTTGGGGGGGGAACTTGACTGTGTGTTGGGCGGCGGAGATGGAGGGCAGTGAGGTGGCGAGTCTGAACTTGGGATGGCAAAGGAGATGTACTCCATCTTGCATTGCCGATTCACCACTCTCAACCCATCTTGGTAGTATTCCAAGTGAAGGATTCCGTCTTCAGCCGTCCCAACCACCGTGGCAGGAGGTCGCAGGCCATTGGAGCGGGTGTAGAACACCCTATCCCCAATACTGAGATCCATGGAGAAAAATGGGCCTGAGAAATGAGGAGGGAAGTATGATGTCCTGGAGGAGGCACCCTCAAAGTGTATCACCATATCAATCAACCGAGGAAAAGAGTAGATGTAGTGGAAACGGGAAAAAAATGTGTGCAAAAAAGTAGAAATGGGTGAAACAGGGTAAAAATCCAAAAATGCCAGATCCCCAATGCATCAAAACCTACTACCAAACAACAATGATGCCCAAAGTAGCACAAAGTATGGGTTTCTACTACGGCCAGAAGCTCAAATAGTTGCACTGCGCGCGCACTGCGCTTCAGGCGCCCCCTTAAGGTTGCAGTTTAAGTCTTTTTCAGGGAATTGAAACTTTAGTCCTGGCGGAGGACGCAAAGGAGACAGTGCTCTGATCTATGTCACTGTCTGAAAAATAGGCATTGCTGTCAGAAGTCAGGGGGGGTGACCTCCCCCTGGGGCGCCATGTGACTAGGCGAGATCAAAGGTTGCAAATCAAGGGCAGATAGTAAACGCACTGCAGGACTGTCTGCAAGATTTAGGAAGCCTGGTGACTGAGTGCGGGGGAGGAGAAAGGGGCGGGGGGCGGGGGTCGAGCTTTCACACATTGTGCTCGCCTGGCCGTACCATACAATAGCATAATCAGTCCAATCGCACCAGTTGCTGAGCCAAACCTTCCAGAAATGCACTATCCATGCAGGGCATTGGATGAGCCGAGGATGGACAATGCTACCATGGCACATATTGCATAGTGGGCACAAGCTGTCTGATTTGTCCCATGGGGGTGCACATCCTTCCCTTCACACATTCCCCCACAGCCAGGGAGACTCATCAATCTACGACAGGTTCACAATGAAACACCATCAGCTGTCACAGCATCCGCCATTGGGGAATCGATCGCCCTGGGGCATGCATGCAGAAAGCATCAAAACGCCATGGGAGGTGTTGTAGCCAAGCATCTCGAATAAGGTGCGCTGCTTCGTGCCCGTTGCCATCGAACAACGCGAGGCGGCAGCACTGGAAGCAGCAGGGGATGCTGCCGCGCCACTGGGAATGGCAGGAGAGGCACTTGCAGTACCACTGTCCTGGGTCTCAGGTATAGCCTGTGAGGCGGAATGGTGTGCATGGGCAAGAAGCCCAGCACAAGTGAAAACGAGTGCAGTAAGTGCAGCAGCTGCAGCAGCCCGCAGTGACCGCATCTTCATCACTTTTTGAGCCCTGATCTTATCCCTTACGCGTTCTGTTGATCCCCCACAACCACACTGGCAGTGACCCAGTAGACCGAACGGGCACCGTTCCATGTGCACCACGTCGGATGCTTGAGGTGGCGCTCACATGGCAATGGATGAATTGGAAGAAACAGGGCTGGCGAAATGAAAATCGGTGGCATTTAAAGCAGCTCGCTCAAGGACGCATTAGGAACCCAACTGCAGATTGCTTTGCCAGAGCTGTACTACACTGACACTGAAAGGGAATGAATGCAGGGAAGGACAATGCAAGCCACAGTGGCAACAATCACTCTGACCACCATGTGCCATCAAAACAGGACGCAAAAACAGAATCCGTCACTCTCTATCTCTCACTGTGTGACAGATAGCCCCCCCCAGCCCCATTCTTATGCCCATCCCTGTAACACAGAGGGGCTTGCGGTCACCAAAGTTGCACACATCAGAGATCGGTGGCAAGTTGCTGCCAGACCAACCTGCAGCCGAGGCCGACGGTTACGCAGCTGCAGGATTGCCACACCAACCTGCAGGCATGGCTTCCAACCTCACTGTTGTGGGAATCACTGCACGTGACACGTGCCAGCACTCAGATGGGCCAAGGCAATACTCTGCAGTACTGAGCAGTGGGATTGATTGTTTTGACCCACAAAAATCGCACTTTTCCTCCCCACCCATCTCACCCGTGGTGGACACAAACCACCTCAATCAACAAAATCAGGTCACATACATGATGTGCACTGGACACCTGTTGTGCTGCACGAGGCATTTGTGCCCCCCCCCCCCCCCCCGGCGCTGCTGGTGTCTCCGACTGGTATCCGTGTCTGCACGTGCAGCCAGTGACAGTGTGCCTTCAGCCCTGGCCTCCATAGGACTCCGTGCGAATGCCCTGGGTTGCCTCTGTGATTTGCCACACAAGTGTGCACCATAAAGGGGGGGGGGGGTAGCTGGAAAATTTGTAGGGAGTTGTGGGGGTTGTTCTTGGGGGATAGGGAAGAGCAGGCACAGCGCCTGCTTGCCTGGTGCATTACCGGGCAGGAGAAAGGGGATCAATGCTCGGTATCCATCCACTGAATGGGCAGGGCGCAATCATCATTCACACTGCATCCGTTCCGTTGTTCGACTGGATATGGACAAATCGAGATGAATTGCTATGTATTCATCTGTCACAAATGGCATACACATCTACAGTCAAACTCGAAGGTGCAAACCTGAAGATAATGCTATAGATCGGCGAAAAAACACCTGCATACTACATACTGCCTGTCCTGCCAGCCTCGGTCCCCGTGATCAAGCACTGCTTTGGCTCTCGGTTGCCGTGATTGTCCTAGTTTGTTCTATGTGTGTTCTGGGCTGTAAAGGCGGTTGTACGTGCTTAGGGGGAATCCTTGCACTGCGTGCACACTGCGCCCCCACTACGCGCTACTTTTAGACTATGCCCCCCCCCCCCAAAGAGCCCCTAGGCACGCCCCTTGGAAACACCCTTAGAATCAGGTGACCCAAACTGGACTAGAGGGGACCTTGAGGGGGACCTTCTCGGTTCTTGTGGCAGTGGTGAAGGACCAGGGGCATTTGGGGGGGGAACTTGACTGTGTGTTGGGCGGCGGAGATGGAGGGCAGTGAGGTGGCGAGTCTGAACTTGGGATGGCAAAGGAGATGTACTCCATCTTGCATTGCCGATTCACCACTCTCAACCCATCTTGGTAGTATTCCAAGTGAAGGATTCCGTCTTCAGCCGTCCCAACCACCGTGGCAGGAGGTCGCAGGCCATTGGAGCGGGTGTAGAACACCCTATCCCCAATACTGAGATCCATGGAGAACAATGGGCCTGAGAAATGAGGAGGGAAGTATGATGTCCTGGAGGAGGCACCCTCAAAGTGTATCACCATATCAATCAACCGAGGAAAAGAGTAGATGTGGTGGAAACGGGAAAAAAATGTGTGCAAAAAAGTAGAAATGGGTGAAACAGGGTGAAAATCCAAAAATGCCAGATCCCCAATGCATCAAAACCTACTACCAAACAACAATGATGCCCAAAGTAGCACAAAGTATGGGTTTCTACTACGGCCAGAAGCTCAAATAGTTGCACTGCGCGCGCACTGCGCTTCAGGCGCCCCCTTAAGGTTGTAGTTTAAGTCTTTTTCAGGGAATTGAAACTTTAGTCCTGGCGGAGGACGCAAAGGAGACAGTGCTCTGATCTATGTCACTGTCTGAAAAATAGGCATTGCTGTCAGAAGTCAGGGGGGGTGACCTCCCCCTGGGGCGCCATGTGACTAGGCGAGATCAAAGGTTGCAAATCAAGGGCAGATAGTAAACGCACTGCAGGACTGTCTGCAAGATTTAGGAAGCCTGGTGACTGAGTGCGGGGGAGGAGAAAGGGGCGGGGGGCGGGGGTCGAGCTTTCACACATTGTGCTCGCCTGGCCGTACCATACAATAGCATAATCAGTCCAATCGCACCAGTTGCTGAGCCAAACCTTCCAGAAATGCACTATCCATGCAGGGCATTGGATGAGCCGAGGATGGACAATGCTACCATGGCACATATTGCATAGTGGGCACAAGCTGTCTGATTTGTCCCATGGGGGTGCACATCCTTCCCTTCACACATTCCCCCACAGCCAGGGAGACTCATCAATCTACGACAGGTTCACAATGAAACACCATCAGCTGTCACAGCATCCGCCATTGGGGAATCGATCGCCCTGGGGCATGCATGCAGAAAGCATCAAAACGCCATGGGAGGTGTTGTAGCCAAGCATCTCGAATAAGGTGCGCTGCTTCGTGCCCGTTGCCATCGAACAACGCGAGGCGGCAGCACTGGAAGCAGCAGGGGATGCTGCCGCGCCACTGGGAATGGCAGGAGAGGCACTTGCAGTACCACTGTCCTGGGTCTCAGGTATAGCCTGTGAAGCGGAATGGTGTGCATGGGCAAGAAGCCCAGCACAAGTGAAAACGAGTGCAGTAAGTGCAGCAGCTGCAGCAGCCCGCAGTGACCGCATCTTCATCACTTTTTGAGCCCTGATCTTATCCCTTACGCGTTCTGTTGATCCCCCACAACCACACTGGCAGTGACCCAGTAGACCGAACGGGCACCGTTCCATGTGCACCACGTCGGATGCTTGAGGTGGCGCTCACATGGCAATGGATGAATTGGAAGAAACAGGGCTGGCGAAATGAAAATCGGTGGCATTTAAAGCAGCTCGCTCAAGGACGCATTAGGAACCCAACTGCAGATTGCTTTGCCAGAGCTGTACTACACTGACACTGAAAGGGAATGAATGCAGGGAAGGACAATGCAAGCCACAGTGGCAACAATCACTCTGACCACCATGTGCCATCAAAACAGGACGCAAAAACAGAATCCGTCACTCTCTATCTCTCACTGTGTGACAGATAGCCCCCCCCAGCCCCATTCTTATGCCCATCCCTGTAACACAGAGGGGCTTGCGGTCACCAAAGTTGCACACATCAGAGATCGGTGGCAAGTTGCTGCCAGACCAACCTGCAGCCGAGGCCGACGGTTACGCAGCTGCAGGATTGCCACACCAACCTGCAGGCATGGCTTCCAACCTCACTGTTGTGGGAATCACTGCACGTGACACGTGCCAGCACTCAGATGGGCCAAGGCAATACTCTGCAGTACTGAGCAGTGGGATTGATTGTTTTGACCCACAAAAATCGCACTTTTCCTCCCCACCCATCTCACCCGTGGTGGACACAAACCACCTCAATCAACAAAATCAGGTCACATACATGATGTGCACTGGACACCTGTTGTGCTGCACGAGGCATTTGTGCTCCCCCCCCCCCCCCCCCTCGGCGCTGCTGGTGTCTCCGACTGGTATCCGTGTCTGCACGTGCAGCCAGTGACAGTGTGCCTTCAGCCCTGGCCTCCATAGGACTCCGTGCGAATGCCCTGGGTTGCCTCTGTGATTTGCCACACAAGTGTGCACCATAAAGGGGGGGGGGGTAGCTGGAAAATTTGTAGGGAGTTGTGGGGGTTGTTCTTGGGGGATAGGGAAGAGCAGGCACAGCGCCTGCTTGCCTGGTGCATTACCGGGCAGGAGAAAGGGGATCAATGCTCGGTATCCATCCACTGAATGGGCAGGGCGCAATCATCATTCACACTGCATCCGTTCCGTTGTTCTACTGGATATGGACAAATCCAGATGAATTGCTATGTATTCATCTGTCACAAATGGCATACACATCTACAGTCAAACTCGAAGGTGCAAACCTGAAGATAATGCTATAGATCGGCGAAAAAACACCTGCATACTACATACTGCCTGTCCTGCCAGCCTCGGTCCCCGTGATCAAGCACTGCTTTGGCTCTCGGTTGCCGTGATTGTCCTAGTTTGTTCTATGTGTGTTCTGGGCTGTAAAGGCGGTTGTACGTGCTTAGGGGGAATCCTTGCACTGCGTGCACACTGCGCCCCCACTACGCGCTACTTTTAGACTATGCCCCCCCCCCCCCAAAGAGCCCCTAGGCACGCCCCTTGGAAACACCCTTAGAATCAGGTGACCCAAACTGGACTAGAGGGGACCTTGAGGGGGACCTTCTCGGTTCTTGTGGCAGTGGTGAAGGACCAGGGGCATTTGGGGGGGGAACTTGACTGTGTGTTGGGCGGCGGAGATGGAGGGCAGTGAGGTGGCGAGTCTGAACTTGGGATGGCAAAGGAGATGTACTCCATCTTGCATTGCCGATTCACCACTCTCAACCCATCTTGGTAGTATTCCAAGTGAAGGATTCCGTCTTCAGCCGTCCCAACCACCGTGGCAGGAGGTCGCAGGCCATTGGAGCGGGTGTAGAACACCCTATCCCCAATACTGAGATCCATGGAGAACAATGGGCCTGAGGAATGAGGAGGGAAGTATGATGTCCTGGAGGAGGCACCCTCAAAGTGTATCACCATATCAATCAACCGAGGAAAAGAGTAGATGTGGTGGAAACGGGAAAAAAATGTGTGCAAAAAAGTAGAAATGGGTGAAACAGGGTGAAAATCCAAAAATGCCAGATCCCCAATGCATCAAAACCTACTACCAAACAACAATGATGCCCAAAGTAGCACAAAGTATGGGTTTCTACTACGGCCAGAAGCTCAAATAGTTGCACTGCGCGCGCACTGCGCTTCAGGCGCCCCCTTAAGGTTGTAGTTTAAGTCTTTTTCAGGGAATTGAAACTTTAGTCCTGGCGGAGGACGCAAAGGAGACAGTGCTCTGATCTATGTCACTGTCTGAAAAATAGGCATTGCTGTCAGAAGTCAGGGGGGGTGACCTCCCCCTGGGGCGCCATGTGACTAGGCGAGATCAAAGGTTGCAAATCAAGGGCAGATAGTAAACGCACTGCAGGACTGTCTGCAAGATTTAGGAAGCCTGGTGACTGAGTGCGGGGGAGGAGAAAGGGGCGGGGGGCGGGGGTCGAGCTTTCACACATTGTGCTCGCCTGGCCGTACCATACAATAGCATAATCAGTCCAATCGCACCAGTTGCTGAGCCAAACCTTCCAGAAATGCACTATCCATGCAGGGCATTGGATGAGCCGAGGATGGACAATGCTACCATGGCACATATTGCATAGTGGGCACAAGCTGTCTGATTTGTCCCATGGGGGTGCACATCCTTCCCTTCACACATTCCCCCACAGCCAGGGAGACTCATCAATCTACGACAGGTTCACGATGAAACACCATCAGCTGTCACAGCATCCGCCATTGGGGAATCGATCGCCCTGGGGCATGCATGCAGAAAGCATCAAAACGCCATGGGAGGTGTTGTAGCCAAGCATCTCGAATAAGGTGCGCTGCTTCGTGCCCGTTGCCATCGAACAACGCGAGGCGGCAGCACTGGAAGCAGCAGGGGATGCTGCCGCGCCACTGGGAATGGCAGGAGAGGCACTTGCAGTACCACTGTCCTGGGTCTCAGGTATAGCCTGTGAAGCGGAATGGTGTGCATGGGCAAGAAGCCCAGCACAAGTGAAAACGAGTGCAGTAAGTGCAGCAGCTGCAGCAGCCCGCAGTGACCGCATCTTCATCACTTTTTGAGCCCTGATCTTATCCCTTACGCGTTCTGTTGATCCCCCACAACCACACTGGCAGTGACCCAGTAGACCGAACGGGCACCGTTCCATGTGCACCACGTCGGATGCTTGAGGTGGCGCTCACATGGCAATGGATGAATTGGAAGAAACAGGGCTGGCGAAATGAAAATCGGTGGCATTTAAAGCAGCTCGCTCAAGGACGCATTAGGAACCCAACTGCAGATTGCTTTGCCAGAGCTGTACTACACTGACACTGAAAGGGAATGAATGCAGGGAAGGACAATGCAAGCCACAGTGGCAACAATCACTCTGACCACCATGTGCCATCAAAACAGGACGCAAAAACAGAATCCGTCACTCTCTATCTCTCACTGTGTGACAGATAGCCCCCCCCAGCCCCATTCTTATGCCCATCCCTGTAACACAGAGGGGCTTGCGGTCACCAAAGTTGCACACATCAGAGATCGGTGGCAAGTTGCTGCCAGACCAACCTGCAGCCGAGGCCGACGGTTACGCAGCTGCAGGATTGCCACACCAACCTGCAGGCATGGCTTCCAACCTCACTGTTGTGGGAATCACTGCACGTGACACGTGCCAGCACTCAGATGGGCCAAGGCAATACTCTGCAGTACTGAGCAGTGGGATTGATTGTTTTGACCCACAAAAATCGCACTTTTCCTCCCCACCCATCTCACCCGTGGTGGACACAAACCACCTCAATCAACAAAATCAGGTCACATACATGATGTGCACTGGACACCTGTTGTGCTGCACGAGGCATTTGTGCTCCCCCCCCCCCCCCCCTCGGCGCTGCTGGTGTCTCCGACTGGTATCCGTGTCTGCACGTGCAGCCAGTGACAGTGTGCCTTCAGCCCTGGCCTCCATAGGACTCCGTGCGAATGCCCTGGGTTGCCTCTGTGATTTGCCACACAAGTGTGCACCATAAAGGGGGGGGGGGGGTAGCTGGAAAATTTGTAGGGAGTTGTGGGGGTTGTTCTTGGGGGATAGGGAAGAGCAGGCACAGCGCCTGCTTGCCTGGTGCATTACCGGGCAGGAGAAAGGGGATCAATGCTCGGTATCCATCCACTGAATGGGCAGGGCGCAATCATCATTCGCACTGCATCCGTTCCGTTGTTCGACTGGATATGGACAAATCGAGATGAATTGCTATGTATTCATCTGTCACAAATGGCATACACATCTACCCCCCCCCCTTGCGCAAGCACGGCCGCGGTCCCAGAAGTCAGGCCAAAACGGCGGTTCAACGCCCACCCCGTGCTTAGACAAGGCCGTGCATGCGCGTGACACATGTGACAGCCAGACCGGGAATAACATTGTTAGCCGTGGCTGAAAATCACATCAGAACAAGCAGCATGGGATTGCAATGTGTAGTACAATGTTGTTATGAACACAATGCACCATCACAGACATGACTGAGCCCCTCTTTCCCTGTACAAACGCTCTACAGACACCCAATCCTCCATTCTGGACCACAAAAACAGCGGTCCCAAAATTTCCTCAAAACGGCGGTTCAACACCCACCCCGTGCTTAGACAAGGCCGTGCATGCGCAAGGGGAGGGGGGGGTACAGTCAAACTCGAAGGTGCAAACCTGCAGACAATGCTATAGATCGGCGAAAAAACACCTGCATACTACATACTGCCTGTCCTGCCAGCCTCGGTCCCCGTGATCAAGCACTGCTTTGGCTCTCGGTTGACGTGATTGTCCTAGTTTGTTCTATGTGTGTTCTGGGCTGTAAAGGCGGTTGTACGTGCTTAGGGGGAATCCTTGCACTGCGTGCACACTGCAGCCCCACTACGCGCTACTTTTAGACTATCCCCCCCCCCCCCCCAAGAGCCCCTAGGCACGCCCCTTGGAAACACCCTTAGAATCAGGCGACCCAAACTGGACTAGAGGGGACCTTGAGGGGGACCTTCTCGGTTCTTGTGGCAGTGGTGAAGGACCAGGGGCATTTTGGGGGGAACTTGACTGTGTGTTGGGCGGCGGAGATGGAGGGCAGTGAGGTGGCGAGTCTGAACTTGGGATGGCAAAGGAGATGTACTCCATCTTGCATTGCCGATTCACCACTCTCAACCCATCTTGGTAGTATTCCAAGTGAAGGATTCCGTCTTCAGCCGTCCCAACCACCGTGGCAGGAGGTCGCAGGCCATTGGAGCGGGTGTAGAACACCCTATCCCCAATACTGAGATCCATGGAGAACAATGGGCCTGAGAAATGAGGAGGGAAGTATGATGTCCTGGAGGAGGCACCCTCAAAGTGTATCACCATATCAATCAACCGAGGAAAAGAGTAGATGTGGTGGAAACGGGAAAAAAATGTGTGCAAAAAAGTAGAAATGGGTGAAACAGGGTAAAAATCCAAAAATGCCAGATCCCCAATGCATCAAAACCTACTACCAAACAACAATGATGCCCAAAGTAGCACAAAGTATGGGTTTCTACTACGGCCAGAAGCTCAAATAGTTGCACTGCGCGCGCACTGCGCTTCAGGCGCCCCCTTAAGGTTGTAGTTTAAGTCTTTTTCAGGGAATTGAAACTTTAGTCCTGGCGGAGGACGCAAAGGAGACAGTGCTCTGATCTATGTCACTGTCTGAAAAATAGGCATTGCTGTCAGAAGTCAGGGGGGGTGACCTCCCCCTGGGGCGCCATGTGACTAGGCGAGATCAAAGGTTGCAAATCAAGGGCAGATAGTAAACGCACTGCAGGACTGTCTGCAAGATTTAGGAAGCCTGGTGACTGAGTGCGGGGGAGGAGAAAGGGGCGGGGGGCGGGGGGCGGGGGGGGGGGGGGTCGAGCTTTCACACATTGTGCTCGCCTGGCCGTACCATACAATAGCATAATCAGTCCAATCGCACCAGTTGCTGAGCCAAACCTTCCAGAAATGCACTATCCATGCAGGGCATTGGATGAGCCGAGGATGGACAATGCTACCATGGCACATATTGCATAGTGGGCACAAGCTGTCTGATTTGTCCCATGGGGGTGCACATCCTTCCCTTCACACATTCCCCCACAGCCAGGGAGACTCATCAATCTACGACAGGTTCACAATGAAACACCATCAGCTGTCACAGCATCCGCCATTGGGGAATCGATCGCCCTGGGGCATGCATGCAGAAAGCATCAAAACGCCATGGGAGGTGTTGTAGCCAAGCATCTCGAATAAGGTGCGCTGCTTCGTGCCCGTTGCCATCGAACAACGCGAGGCGGCAGCACTGGAAGCAGCAGGGGATGCTGCCGCACCACTGGGAATGGCAGGAGAGGCACTTGCAGTACCACTGTCCTGGGTCTCAGGTATAGCCTGTGAAGCGGAATGGTGTGCATGGGCAAGAAGCCCAGCACAAGTGAAAACGAGTGCAGTAAGTGCAGCAGCTGCAGCAGCCCGCAGTGACCGCATCTTCATCACTTTTTGAGCCCTGATCTTATCCCTTACGCGTTCTGTTGATCCCCCACAACCACACTGGCAGTGACCCAGTAGACCGAACGGGCACCGTTCCATGTGCACCACGTCGGATGCTTGAGGTGGCGCTCACATGGCAATGGATGAATTGGAAGAAACAGGGCTGGCGAAATGAAAATCGGTGGCATTTAAAGCAGCTCGCTCAAGGACGCATTAGGAACCCAACTGCAGATTGCTTCGCCAGAGCTGTACTACACTGACACTGAAAGTGACGGCAGCAGTGGCAGGGGTGGATATAGTGAGAGGGCCCCCCTCCCCCCCCCCAGTCCAATGACGATGACCATGGACCGGTCTAGCTGAACCAGCAGTTTCATGAGAGGGCTGATGGCCAAAAAAAAAAAACGCCACACCACTTGCTGCCCAGGATTTGGACAAGGACATGCAAAGCATGTGTCCATACATATACCACTGAGACACTGAACAACTCTGCACAACAAGCAACGTGGCACACTTCCTTGCACAGGGGGAACCCTTGCACTGCTCGCGCACTGCGCGCTACTTTTAGACTAGATTCCCCTGTGAAGAACCCCATACCGACCCCTTCCAAACACCCTCAAAATTTGGCCACCCTAGCTACCCAAATGCCCCTAAATTCAAGTCACGCAAACTACCCTCACTCAAGACAAATGCAAGCTACCTTCCCTTTATATAATACATCATGCAAAATGCGGAAAGCCACGCACATATCCTCTTTTTTGTTCAATTGAAAGCTCACTCACCCTACCAGCTCGTCCCAAAGCCGTGTCTGTGTCCAACCCATCCTCAACTGGACCGGGGGGCAAAGTTTCTTGCAGGAGGGAATCCACGTCAACCTCTGTTTTCAACTTGTGGTACAACCACGCTTCCTCATCAGCAGGGATGCGGCCTCGCATAGGGCATTCGACTGTGATCAAGCAAAAACCGGGCAGTGCGTCACGTCAACTCGAGGGGCCACGCCAAAGCGTGCGAGTCCATCACCCCAACTCAAGGGCCCACACCAAAGTGTGGGAGTCCATGGTGAAGATGAGCAAATGTCAAAAGGGGTGGAAATGGATGAAAGTGGGTAAAATTCAAAAATGCCATATCCCCCATGTGGAAGAAGCATCAAAACCTATGCTAGGGGCAACAATGATGCCCCTAGTATCACAAAGTATGGGTCTCCAGTACGGCTCGACGTCTAAATAGTTGCACTGCACCCGCACTGCGCTAAGGGCGCCCCTACAAGGGTTGGTGCATCCAGTGTTGACAGCCCAGTTGTTTCTTCACACATTTAGCCAAAATGTAAAGCGAAACGAGAGCCAGCAGAAGCAAGTGGCCAAAACCACCCACTCCAAGCACACTGACACCAACAAGCAGCCCCCTTGAGCCAGGATCTTCCTCCTCAAGGGGAAGGAGGGGGCACGGTGTGACAAACCCATTCCCACTCCCCCTTCCCCGCCCCCTCCTCTACCCCCTCCCTACAGCAACACGCTCCCCCACCACCCAATGGATGGTGGAGAAAAAACTGGGCAGGGGTAAAGGGACGAAAAGGGGGAGATAACAGGACAGGGCAGACCGCGCTCGCCGAAAACGGTGCAGAGCGCAGAAAGAGGAGAAGGAAAGGAAAAAAGGGACAAAATCATGGTGGTTGTTAGAAGGCCCCGTCCGGAAAATTATCCTGCAGATGCACACCCCAGCGCGCACAATACAGTGCTGGAGCCGGCAAACCCAGCATGGACTCGGAGTGTGCATCTGGAGGCACCTGGTCAACGGCATGGCAAGAGCGCTGTCTCTGGGACAGCTGACCCTGGAGTAGTCAAACAGGAAAAGTCATCCAGGGGCTCCGTTGACATAACCAAAACACATTTGGACCCACAGAGGGTCAGAATGAGCAGTGGTGAGAGGCCAATAGGCACCGCCAAAGGCCCTTGCACTCTCAGGTATGCTCGCACCTTACCATTCACACGCGGCCAAAAATGAAACATCCCTGCGGCTGCGGGACGTTCGGCGGTTCCCAGCCCTCCCCAGGGTTCGAACCACCCTATGTGAAATTGAAGAGTTGTGCACAACCAACTATGCTATGCTGCCTACCTCCTGGTCGCCGTTGGGGGAGTGTTAGCGCACTGGGCAAACTTTTTTGACTACTCTCCACCCGTGCCTGTTTTTGACCCCCCCCCCCCCCCGGACCAAACAATCCACAATGATAGACCCAATGTACATTAGAAAATCCAGCTTGCTACCTGACTCATTCATCACAGTCCTTCACTCATGGGGCACCCGTGCTCTTGCACTCCATTATGTTTTCTGTTCCCACTTCTCTTCGCTGTTTTAAGCAGTGGCTGGCTACTGATAAAATGGCTGGTAGCCACCAGTGCGTGTGTCACCGGATGCCCCACCGCTATAGGGTGCCAGCAGGGAAAATCTTTGTCTGACCTACTCAGGCCAACATGCTGCCCCCACCACTTGTGAGAGGGGATAGGCACACAGAGGGCATCCAAGGGTACTCACACTTGCTGGAAATCACGCTTCATTTCCTTTTGTGACATCAGGCATGTGCTGAAAAGCATATAGGCTCTGGGGCAGACAGCCCGGACTCTGCACCAGTGCTGCAGGCCACAGTGTTGCCACACAATTACTCGTGTGCCCTCACAGGGGAGCAAGAGACCTGGACCTGCAGTGTTCTCTGGTGCATGGTTGTGCGGTGGGAACTGCTACACCGAAGCATGTCAGGGAAATGATGGTCAGACGGGGAGCCCGTGCTTTGGTAAGCCCGTGCTTGTGCGGATGGAAGGGGGGTGCCCCATGGGGGCTGCTAAGGCACAGGCGCCCGTGGGACCGTGGGGTGTCCCTCCTGCAGACCATTTTCACGTCGCTGCAGAAATGTCCCAAATTGTTTTTGGCTCAGATCAAGATGAGCTGGCGTAGCCTGCTCACTTTACAGGACTCGAGATAACCTCTCGGAATCAAGGCTCAGAACTGTCCAGTGCCACGATGATCCCACAGTGGCTGTGGTAGCGGATCTGACACATAGTGAGGATCAGCTGAGTCTGAAACCAGGTTATGCGGTGGGAGACTGCCACGCCCGTAGGCTTCCCAGTGTGTGTGAGGCACAATGACTTTAGGCTGAAAGAGACAGCGGTGTGAAGATTGAAGGCTGAGAGGAATCAGCAGGTTGCCTTTCATACACTATCAGCACCAGGGGGGGAGGGGGGGATGACATTCAGGCAGAGTTGGTCACTATTCGCTTACAGACAAAGGACATTGCTGCCCCTACTCCAGTTTAGGGGGAGTGGTCGGTGACACACAGGAGAGGTCTGAGGAGGAAGCAAGAACACAGGCAAGAGTAGTGCGCTGGGGAGTGGCATTGCCAACCTGTGGGGGAAAAATAGAGAAGGAGAGGAAGCCACAGGAGGGCCAATCTACATTGATTGATGCAGGCACTCAAACAAGTTGCCACTCAGCCGCTCAAAAAAAACTGGTCTATTGTGGAGGACCTGTTCCGGGCTGCAGCAGCCACTGTGCATCACCTCAAAAAGCGCTAACAGCACTGTGGCGTTGAAAACTCCAACCCAAAAAGGATCAGCATGCCCTGCACTCCCCCAAACCCCCCAGAGTCAGAGTCTCGGTGACAGTGTAGCCAGGCCCCTGGATAACAATGACCTAACCTTCCACAGACTTGACGCTTGACATTTGATCCTTACACTTGTCGGTGGTGTTGGCTGTGCGCCAGTTACCTGCCCCCCCCCCCCTTGCCCTGCCCCACCCTTTGTCCTTCCCGGGGGGGGTGGGGGGCAGGGGCGTCACTTGGTCAACACAAAATTTGTTGTTACGGCTCACTGTGTTGTTGTGTGGGTGGCTGTGTTGTGAAGCACTGCCATTGTATCCCTTGTACCCTTGGAAGGACATTTTGCTCACTTTCGCTGAAATGGAACTTGAAAGCACAACCATTTTTTCCTTGGGATGAATGTAATGTTCATCCACTCCACAGGGGAACCTGTTTTGGCATAGGTCGTAGCACGATGATGCATATCGCCGCATCTCTTATGAGCGTGAAGGCAAGACAGTCCTGCCGTTGTATTCCTTCATTTTGCAGTGCAATTTCTGTGCCTGAAAATGTGTGTGTACGGTGGTAGTGCGGTTCCCCAAGGGGGGGTGGGGGACCGTCACTTGGCAACAGTCCACCAGGGGGTGGGACAAGGGGAGGGGGGGGGGGGACTATTTTTTCACCAACCTATGGCCTCAAGGCACGTAGGGATGGAACCCAAAATTCTATTGCCTTCGGCAGTGCACCTCGAAGAGAGGCTGACAGTCAGCCAATCAGTCAGTTAGCCACGCCAGTAGTCAGTCAGTCAGACAGAAACAGACAGTTTGGGTTTGTTGTCAGTGGCAGACTCGGCCGTAAGCAGTGGGGAAGAAGAGCGTCTGCAGTGCAAGTAGTGGCTGAACGGTAATGCAGAGGGCTGCAGACTTCTTGGTCGGCGGTTTGAACCCCGGTCGGGTGTACATGTCGGCGGCGCCGCCGACGACAGTCCACCCAGCAGGAGTCGAACTGCTGATCTAAAAATCTGTGGTCGGCTGCTTAGCATTCGACCAGGCTTGCTTGTTACAGTAGTGTGTCTCCCCACTGCTTGGAGCCTTCTGAGCAAAAACTTTTGATCCCCCCCCCGCCACCCCTCAAAAAAGTGATATCCAGTTTTAGGGGATAGAGGCCTCAGAATCAAAAAATCCATTGGGGGATTGTCTTATTGGGCAAAATAATGATTTTACAAGGGGTTGGACATCGTATATCATGCCTTGGGGTATGCTACGCGAATGACCCCAAAAAGGGGGGGGTATACGACGCCCGGGTGCTGCAGTTGAATACTGCAGGTTAAAAGGGGGGGAGGGGGGGCAGGGGCACCAACAAAGGCTGCCCATGTGCTGCTGTGGAATCCAAAATCGCTAAGTTATCACTCGAAGTAGCGAAGCTGAGACACCGAGTGGCATGCCAGGAGCAGAGCTGTCTCCGGTGGACAAGATGTGTAATTCCTCTGCCGCGTCTACACTGTGCACAGGCTGTGCAGGCACTTCCCCCATGGAGGGGAGGGGCTTGCACCACATGCACTCTTTAAGGTACCCCAACAGCCCGTTGTGGGAGAACGCCCATGTGGGCAGGAACCGCCCAGTTAGTCCATAAGGTCTCGCACAGTGCACACTGTTTTCCCTTCTTGGTAGGAGTGCTCCCCTAGCGGAAGTACAGAGATCAGGATGGTCAGGATATACAGTGGTATCGTGTTGCGCGTGCCTGGAAACCTGAGGTAAATCGAACCTCGGGTGACCCACTTGTGGGCGGCAACCGACGGTTGTCTTCATACACAATGTACTCGCTCACACCGTTCAGGCTGCTACCCATGCCACTCCTCCATGCCACTTCTCACAGTGTGCAGTTGTTGATTGCAGCGTAGTGATGCGGCCGTAGGTGCACTGGGCAAACCGATCGAGGGGCCTAAGCGCGCATGGATCCGCGGTCGGTCAAGCCCTGGCAGGAAAAACAACTACATGGCCGGGAAGCGCCAGACGGCCGGTTGGCGGGGGAGATCACACCCCTCCGACCCACATGAATCTACTAGGTGTCGCTGGCACACACTACCGCTGAGGACTTGGCGGTACCGTAGCCGGGCACGTCATACAGTCATACACGCTGCCTGTCCCTCTGCCACTCGATGATGTAGCTCCGCTCGATGCCTTTCAACTGCTCGATGCATACTTCCCTCTGTGGCTCGACCCTTTGCTGCTCGACGATCTTGTGTCGTCACAGGATACCAACCCCAAGGGGGCGTGACCGGGTGCGATCAGGTGGAAGTTGTCACCGAAGCCGCTGCTTTGCCCCTTGCTGCTTGTAGTACCAGTCATGGACAGGTCGGCGGGAACGAGCTTTAGGTGCTTGGGCCAGGTCTGCGGGCCGTCCCGGGCGAACGCTTCGCGCGACATACACCGGGGTCCCACCAGGGCATCCACAACATCGTCTTCGGGGGGCACGGCCTTCCGCCCCGGGAACTTGGCGTACCGGTTCTGCAGGTCCCTGATCATCTGGCGCACGGGCACCTCCTTCCCGACGTGCCAGTGCGCGCCGCTGCGGGCGGAGAGCGCCTCGGCGGCCGGGTCCGAGTTGCCCGACCGAATGCACGCAAACCCGTCGTACCCCTTCTCCATTAGCTCCTTGAGGATCGCACTCCCCTGCAGCTCCACCCCCGGCAAACCCACGTTCTCGTCGAGGATGAGGATGTCGCCGCTCTCCAGGGCGGTCCGCTTGAACACCTCCACTTCGTCCAGGTCTTTCCCGTACATCAATACGGTGCCGTTGGGAACCACGTCCTGCAGGTGCATCTCCAGAGTGACCCGGGCGATGTCGCTGTCGTCAAGACACAAGATGGTCAGTCCCGGTGGAAAAGGGCACGCCGCCTGCCCGGCCGCTGCATCGGTTGCCTCCGCTGCTGCGGCTACGGAGCTGAAGCATAGCTGAAAGAACACCTCCTCGCCTTCTTGCCAGAGCTCGGCAGTCATGCCGCTCGCCCTCGCGGCCTTAGCGATGTGCTGGAGGCCCAGCCCATCGGACAACGTGGGGCGCAACGGGTCTTTGCGCGACGCCACGGAGATCCTGCGAACCTCTCGATGGGATGACCAGCGGGTTTGCATGGCCGGGCGTTTGGGGTTCGCGCGGTTGCTCACCAAAAACCGGACCCGGACCCGTGCACCCTCGCCCAAGCGCTCGCCATCTTCGGGTGTGACCTTGACGGTAAGGGTCACCCGTGGGTCGCGGGGGCACCCATGCCTCTGTGCATTGGTCATGGCGTTGTCCAACACAACGTTGCACACCATCCGGTCCAGCTCCACCGCCACCTGAGGGCACTCGTACTCGATCTCCCGGCCCCTGATGAGGTCTAGAGTAAACCCTTGAAGGCCGGTAGGGACCAGCTCCGTCTCGTAGTGGCCGGCGACCATCCTCAGCATTGCTTCCCGCATCTTGCACCACCACATCCCTCTGAAGAGGAAATCGGAGGCTTTGGTGAGAAGCGCACGGTTCTGTTCGACCGCCGTCTGCTGCTGAAACAAGTCGATGCATCCGCCAGCGTCCGCCATCGTGTTCTTCAGAAGGTGGTTCAACATGCTGCCAGCGTCTTGACGGGCCTGGAGGTCCTTGGAGATGTCTGCCACGGATTGCTGCAGGTCGTCCACAAGCTGCGAGTGCCGTTTCAAATCGGACTCCCACACGTAGCTCGACCAGATCAAATGAGCCGTCCACAGCCCTGTGGCGCCTACGCGGCAAAGCCATGCAGGGAATGAGTTGGGGGACACCAGGGGCCAGCAAGCGATGACCACCCATTGGACCACACTGGCGATGGCGGTCACCCGCACGCCTAGATGGGTCAGGCAGCTGGACTGCAAACAGTTCTGAAATAGGATGATGAAAAGCATGGCAGTATCCAGGAAATCGATGGGGGACGCACCCAAAAAGAATTTGGGGAGTGCTGTGTTCTGCAGAGAGGGCAGTTCCAAGAGGATCTCACTCTTGACAAGCGCAACAAAGCTGTCACAACACCATGCCGTTTGGCCTGTCATCAACACGGACCCAATCGCCAGCAGGTATGCAGCGTACGGTCTGGCCAAATCGAGGAAGTAAATGGTCGCAGCCGAAGCCACCAAGTACAAAAGCAGGACAAGACCACAGAATACTGACAAGTGTGGAACCACCTGGAACTTGCTGTGCACTACCGCAGCAATGACCTGCAGAGACAGCAGAAAACCACTGGTTGCACACCAATGATACAGGTCTTTGGTGCGAATGGCGCAGCGCAGCCTTGAAAATGTGGGCTCTTCTTCTGCAGCGGGATGGACCGCCTCCATGGCAATGGACGTGTGGTCCTGTTTGTCTTCAGCGGTATTGTTCTGATCCTTTGAGCTGGAGGATGGGTGCTCCTTTGAGCTGGAGGATAGGTGCTCCTTTGAATCGGAGGATGGGTGCGGCTGCAGGGACGTGCGGGCGCTGCTTGATGTGCTGGATGCATCGCCGATGTCATTGGATGACAGGAAATTTCGTCTCTTCAGTGGCGCCAATTGCCGGCTGATGTGCAGCGGCCTGTCCATGTCTGATGACTCCGAGCTTGGGAGCTGCTGCTGAGGGCAGCCAGGAAAAGAGGGAGAAAGATGAACAGACAGGCTGCTATTCTGCATAATTAAGCAGTGGCGAGAGTCACTCTCAGCCATCACATCAGCTTCATCCGCCACTCTTCCCACTGGTGAAGAAGAAAGGCAGTCATTATATTCCTGGGACATGTTGTTTCAAAGACACCTGAGACGAAGAGGTTGTGCTTCCTTGGCACCTCTCAATTTCATGACACAGGCCTTCCACATGCTAATGATAATGCCCTGCATGATGGTTGTTTACAGGATGCCCGTTCCGGGGTTGCAAACTCCATTTCAACAAATTTTGCCATTATCAAACACGTTTTCCACCTAAAGTTTCAACAAAACACTGCATATGTTTGCATGTTGCATAGCAAAATCATGTTGGCCTTACCATGGCCTTAACACCCACACGGAGCACCTGACATTTTGAGGCCCATCTGCAGGGATCGGGGGGAAAATCAGAAACGGCCCAAATCTGGGCAAGATGGCTACATGACCCCCACCTTCTTGGGGGCCCCCACTGCCCAGCACAGGTGGAAATTCAGAAATGGCCTGAATCTGGGCAAGATGGCTACATGACCCCTAGCTTCTTGGGGGCCCCCACTGCCCAGCACAGGGTGAAAATTCAGAAATGGCCTGAATCTGGGCAAGATGGCTACAGCCCCTACCTTACCGGGAATCCCCAATGCTCAGCAGCAGAAAAAAAAATCAGAAATGGCAGAAATCTGGGCAAGATGGCTGCATAACCCCTATCTTCTCGACGGTCCCCGGTGCCCAGCACGGGAAAAAAAATCAGAAACGCCCATATCCGGGCAAGATGGCTGCATAACCCCTACCTTCTTGGGGGTCCCCACAGCCCAGCACGTTACGCGAACAACCCCAAAAAAGGGGGGTATACGACGCTCGCACCTGCGCTTGATCTAACAACGTCTCTTCGAGGTAATTTCAACAAAACACTGCATATTTTTGCATGTTGCATAGCAAAGTCATGTTGGCCTTACCATGGCCTTAACACCCACATGGAGCACCTGACATTTTGAGGCCCATCTGCAGGAATCGGGGGGAAAATCAGAAATGGCCTGAATCTGGGCAAGATGGCTACATGACCCCTACCTTCTTGGGGGTCCCCACTGCCCAGCACAGGGTGAAAATTCAGAAATGGCAGAAATCTGGGCAAGATGGCTACAGCCCCTACCTTACCGGGAATCCCCAATGCTCAGCAGCAGAAAAAAAATCAGAAACAGCCCATATCCGGGCAAGATGGCTGCATCACCCCTACCTTCTTGGCGGTCCCCACAGCCCAGCACGGGGGAGGAATCAGAAATGGCCCAAATCTGGGCAACATGGCTACAGAACCCTTGTCTTCTCGAGGGTCCCCAGTGCTCAGCACGGGTAAAATATCAGAAATGGTCCATATCCGGGCAAGATGGCTGCATAACCCCTATCGTCTTGAGGGTCCGCGGTGCCCAAGACGGGAAAATAATCAGAAAACACCCAAATCTGGCACGATGGCTACATAACCCCTACCTTCTTGGGGGCCCCCACTGACCAGCACGGGGGAGGAGTCAGAAATGGCCCAAATCTGGGCAAGGTGCCTACATACCCCCTACCTTCCTGGGAATACCCAACGCTCGGCACGGGTAAAAAATCAGAAATGGCACAAATGGCAGAAATCCGGGCAAGATGGCTCCATAACCCATGCCTTCTTGGGGGTGCCTTGTGCTAAGCATTGGGGGGGAATCAGAAATGGCCCAAATCTCGGCAAGGTGCCTACATAACACTGCCTTCTTAGTGTCCCAGTGCTTAGCACAGGGAAAAAATCAGAAATGGCAGAAATCTGGGCAAGACGACTTTGCCTTCTCAGGGGTCTCCACTGCGCAACATGGGGAATGAATCGGAAATGCCCGAAATCTTGGCAACATGGCTGTATAACCCTTGTCTTCTCGAGGGTTCCCAGTGCTCAGCACGGGTAAAATATCAGAAATGGTCCATATCCGGGCAAGATGGCTGCATAACCCCTATCGTCTTGAGGGTCCTCGGTGCCCAAGACGGGAAAATAATCAGAAAACACCCAAATCTGGCACGATGGCTACATAACCCCTACCTTCTTGGGGGCCCCCACTGACAAGCACGGGGGAGGAGTCAGAAATGGCCCAAATCTGGGCAAGGTGCCTACATAACCCATGCCTTCTTAGTGTCCCAGTGCTTAGCACACGGAAAAAATCAGAAATGGCCCAAATCTAGGCAAGATGACTTTGCCTTCTCGGGGGTCTCCAGTGCCCAATATGGGGAAAAAGTCAGAAATGCCCCAAATCAGGGCAAGATTGCTATATAACCCTTGTCTTCTCAGGGGGTCCTGGTGCCTAGCATCGAGAAATAGCCCAAATCTGGGCTAGATGACTACACAACCCTTGCCTTCTTGGGGGTCCTCACTGCCCAACATGGGGAAAGAAGCGGAAATGGCCCGAATTTGGGCAAGATGGCTGTATCACCCCTGCAATCTCGGGGGTCCCCACCACACAACACAAAGAAAAATTCAGAAATGGCCCAAATGTGGGCAAGATAACTACATAACCCTTGCCTTCTCGGGGGTCCCCGCTGCCCGGCACGGGGAAAAAGTCCTTGCCTCTAGGGGGTCCCCACTGCCTAGCACAGGAGAAAATTCAGAAATGTCCCAAGATCTGGGCAAGATAGATACATACCGTTTATCTTCTCGGGGGTCCCCACTATCAGGCACGGGGAAAAAATCAGAAGTGGCCCAAATTTGGGCAAGATGGCTATACAACCCCTGCCTTCTCCAGAATCCACGGTGCTCAGCACGGGAGGGGGGATCAAAAATGGCCCAAATGTGAGCAAGATGGCTACATAACCCCTCCCTGCCTTCTCAAGGCTCCCTGCGGCTAAGCATGGGGAAAAAATCAGAAATGGCCCAAACTGCAGAAAAATGGACACATAACCCTTGCCTTCTCGGGCGTACCCACTGCCCAGCATTAGGGAAAAAGCAGAAATGGCCTAAATCTGGGCAAGATGGCTACATAACCGCTGCCTTCTCGTGGGTCCACACTGCCCACCACGAGGAAAAAATCAGAATGAACCCAAGTCTCGGCAAGATGGCCACATAACCGCTGCCTTCTCGACAGTCCCAAGTGCTCAACACGGGGAAAAAATCAGAAATGGCCCGAATTTTTTTCTATTCTCCGCCAGTCCTTAGAGGGCCCCAGTGGGGAGCAGAAACATGGCAATGCCACGGTCCATAATGGTAGTACATGCTGGTCTGTCTGGGGCGTTGATCAAAATCAGAAATGGCCCGAATTTGGACAAGATGACTACACAACCCCTTCCGTCTCAGGGATCCCCAATGCTCAGCACGGGGGGAAATCACAACTAGCTAGTTCACCCTACCTCGTCGAGGGCCCAAGTCTAGGCAAGATGGCAATACACCCCTGCATTCTCAAGGGTCCCCACTGCCTTGCATGGGGAAAAAATCAGAAATGGCCCAACTTTGGGCAAGATGGCCACACAACGCATGCCTTCTCAAGGGTCCTTAGTGCCGAGCCCGGGGGGGGAAATAAAATCTGAGCATGATGGCTACACATCCCCTGGCTTCTCAGGGGTCCCCATTGCCTGACGGGGAGAAAAAATCAGATGGCTACATAGCCCCTACGTTCTCAGGGATCCCCAATTCCTGGCAAAGAAAAAATCAGAAAGCGCCCAAATCTGGGCAAGATGGACACATAACCCCTGCCTTCTCAGGTTCCCCAATGCTCCGCAACGGGGGGGAATATGAAGTGGCTACTTCACCCCAGCCTTTTAGGGGGACCACATTTGGGTAGAATGGCTACATAACCCCGACCTTCTTGGGGGTTCCCACATCAGGGACAAAATCAGACTTGGCTGGTGGCCACAAATTTTCTTTTCATTGTAAGTGCGTGCAATTTTTTTTTCTGGTTAACACAGGTACAAAAAAATTGTACCACCATGTAGTATTTTTTGATGTGAACGCAAGTGCAAAAAAGTCGTACATCGTGTAATTTTTGTGGCAAATGCGAGTCCAAATAAATTGTACCATCGTGTAATTTTTCTTCTTCTGCGGTAAATGCGAGTGCCCGTTTTTTTTTTGTACTTGCATTTACCGCCAAAAAAATTATACAACGGTGACTGTACAATTTTCTTTTAATCGCGTTTACTGCAAGAAGAAAAATTACACGCCTTACGACATACACATGCTGGCCTTGCGGGAGGCTGTGCACCACCGCTCGCACATGACTCGTGACGACTTCGTGCTGTACATCAGTGTACCCCAGTTCAAACTCGACTGACCAGCCACCATGAAGGTCCATAAGCTGCACCTATCATAGGGGCAGCCCATAGAGAACGCCGAGATGGGCACGGTGTACCCAGAGACCACCAACCCCCTACTGGCGGGTGCCCGTCTGGCTCCACAGGACGTCGAACGCGGAGGCCCAGGCTGGAAAAATGATCTCCACAAGGCCCACAAAAACAAACAAAAAACAAACGGTCTCAGTTTGACAAATATCCCCACATGTAAACTGAGTACTGCCCCTCTCGGTGCAGTGATTGACCCAGCATGTGTGGGGAGTATATGTGCCGCGCATGCCACTACTGTTACGGCGGGTTTACCCGGACTGGGTTGGCTTTTACCCCCTCCAAAAATGTCCTCTATGGAGAGCAAACCCTTGGGGACAAGACCTGTGTAAACATCTCTCTGTCTTGCCCTATGACCCTTGTCCTAATAGCGGAAGGAAATCATAGCTCCTCCAACCTACCCACCAGTTGATCTGCAGCTGCTTGGTCAGTCCAGACTGCTAAATCTCTGAGCCGCGTCAGGTGCTCCCCTTGTATCTCTACCACCCTGCACTCTTGGTGGGACAGTGAGGGATGGGTCATGCTGACGAAGGAGCAGCAAATTGGGAAGCAACCAGTCCTAAGCTGTGTTGATAAGATGGACAGGTTGGGATGGAAGGGTTCCACAGGCCAGGAAGGTATGGGGCTGTGAGTACTCCACATGGGCACATGGGGGGCAGTCACCAGCAGGTGAAATGGCACTGGTGTGGGAACGATTCAAAAATTCTGAGGAACAGCTCAGGAACAGTGCAGAAAGCGTGAACCGCATCCGATGGTAAATTGGTTTCACTGGGCTCTTGTTCGCTGAAAAAGTAGCTTGGCTGGGGGCACTGCATGAGTGCTGGGCTGCACAGGCCTCTACCATTGTGAAAGTACGTGTACATGATCTAACATATCTGTGATCGGTACCACGGTTGTGCGAACACCAACATCCAAGCTGCTGCGTCCATCGCTCATGCTAATTCGGTCCGTGCTCGGCTCAGGCTGAAGCTCCTGACTGCAAACCTCATGGTAGTGTCGACTATGCACAGCTTCCATCGCCTGTTGTCCACTGTGGTCTGACAGAGCGATCTGCGGGAATCTTCGGCTGTTGGGTTGGGTGGAAGGGGTGCGGCTACTTGACTACCAATCCCCCATGCCCATGCAGGGACTCTCTTGGAGGTCGGTTGCTAAGGGCGGAGATGATGGGCTTCTTGGTGCAGTCCAGTTCGCCACGTCCTTGACCACCGCCTATACGCAGATGGAGCCACATGAACACAACAGACATGCAATCAAAGATAGCAGATGCGGTGGATGCTCATCAGCACACGAGCAGTTTTTACTGGGTTTTCAATTCAGTACACCGGGCGGCACTTTGAAGCCATGCCTTAACCCCCTCCCCCCCTGACCTTCGAGAACTTCGACTTCGGGGCTCACAGGGTTTTTGGCACTGGAGAATTAAACGGGTTGGTGGAGTTGTGCCTTCTGGATCGGATTGGATTGAAGGGTTCCGGCGTGACTGCCAGCAGGCAACATAGCACTGTTCCTGTTGCCTTGCACCATTAGAGGGAGGCGTAGGCGTGTGTAGACGTATGACGAGGCGGTCGCATGTGATGCAGTGCAGTGTTGTTTATCATGGCAGACGGTGATGGACATCGGTCGGTCCAGGCAGAGTACTTGAACATGCGTGATGTTGCAGCAGAAAATGGGGATCTGGCATGCGACGTGGCGTTTGCTTTGGTAACCAGCACAGCTTTATGGGAATGAAATGGATGTCGTTCTCAACACAGCGGGCTTCAAGAGTAGAATGTGCTTATTGAACGATGATGAGCAACCCACAGGTTTGCATGTCTGCTGAGGATGGCAGCCGCTCAGCCTTCAAGCTCATGCATGCAGTGTGCACCCAGTTGTGGATGCCAAATGTAGGGTGAACAGTTGACACGGTGAAACGTTAGGGAAACATTCCCCTGAGATTTTCCTCCTTTGCAAGTTGCCACATGCCTGACTTGCTGCATCAAGGGCAATTGAGATCACATTGGCAGTCGCGGCTGGAGCGAAGTAGCGGCACTCACGACCTTACCCGATTCCCGATCGAAATGCCAGAAGTGTCAGATGGTAAAGAGCAGTCGCAATTTCCAACGTCCCCAAAAGGGGGGCTGAATCATTCTTCCACAAAAGCAACCCACATCACTCCACACAATGATACATAGAGACTCAAAACGCGATTACACAGCCATGAGGCCCCAATGATGCAAGAAAAACCATAGTGGGAACCCCTTTTGAAATGTTTTGATTCTGACGATTCAGCATCTGCAAACAAATGCTTGCTTGCATTCCTTGGGCACAGCGCCCGAGGCACCCACCAGCATCTGCAAAGCAAATAGTCGCAGTCTGCAACAACGGTTTGGGACCAGGGAACCGCTTGGACGTGGAGAGGGTCCGACCATTCACCCTCTACGTCAACGACAGCAGTTTTCTGCACCTCCAACCGCATTGGTCACCACCAATACTGCCTCCCGCAGCTGTACTGCTCAGTTGTGACCGCTATTCTGACCGCCTATGACCGCTATTCTGACTGCCTATGTACAGCCCCTCTGCAGCCCCTTTCAACTGATTCCCTGGCGTGGGACTCCCCCATAAGCTGCCCGCCTGTAGCGGATCAGGGTGGGATCAGAGTGCGACTACGGGTCATGTGCCAGCAGCGTGAACCTTCCTCATCTCAGAAGCGTCGACTGGCCAGGCCATGGTCGTACCGGGCGGACGACACTTGGAAACTGAGAACTGTGTGCTCCCTTCGCCTGCCCCCTTCTCGCATGGTTCCTCTTCCCTCTCGACCAAAAACTGCTTCCAACATAGTTACGGCCACTTTGCCTGCACCAGATCGCCTCTGAGGCAAGGGGGGCAAGGGGTCCCGCAACCCTAGCTACACACCGCCCTTGGCCAGCTGTGAAAGAAGGCTATGCGACGACTAAACCACACGTCATGAGACACTCATCTATTCTCTTTGCATTCAGACAGCCGCTTCGAAGCCTGGCCTGACAGCTGGTGATTTGAAAATCTGACATCATGGCCCCGCCATCCCCAAAACTGCCACGGCTGCCATGCGTGATGCCATCCGGAGTACTCTGGTTGGGACCCTGGTTGGTGGAGCAGAGTGGGTGGAGCTCGGCAATTGGAAGGCACCTCCTGACCTCTGATATCCTTGACCCACCGGGTGTTCGAACATGAGCCCTAGCGGCTGTTCATGAGGGCTCGGCACCAGCGTGTTCGGATGTTTTTGCACCAATGTCGTAAATGTACATTCGTGCCGTCAGGGCGCGCCAATTCCTGCGTGTAGCTGCTCGCATGTACGTTTGTGCTGCCGCAGATGCGGGCGTACATCATGGCACCGCAGCTGTGCATCACACCGGCAGGCAGCTCTGAGGCGTAGCTATCAATTATTGAAACGCCATCCGCAAATTGAACAGTGTGTGAGACCTCATGCCAAACATCCAGTCCAGCTCAACTCAGTGCGAGATAATGTTTCCAATGGCACCACTGGAGGGGGGGGGGGGGGGGGAGGTTGCTATTGGCAAACTTATCCGGGAGGTTTGCCCCGGCTCTGCAGCAGTTTGGCCACTCTGGCGCTCTGGTACTGCACAAACTTGTTCTTGGGTTGCGTGTATGGGTATCCGTTGTCAACCATGAAGCGGTCCAACAGCTGCAGCAAATCCGCAGTCCCCCACCCCTGAGTGGCCACCTGTGCTGCCGACCCGAGGGCCTGCAGGCGCTGCTTGTACTCGGGGGCAACCTTGGGCTTGTGCAGCAGCGCATGGTACAGCAGGGTGTGGAAGTAGTGCACAGGCGACAGGATGTTGTACATGCGTCCCTCACCTTCCGGCCGCACGCGCGTCTGTAGCATCGCGCACTGCCACTGCAACGCGTAGTATCCATCCCCGATGTATGTGTAGTCCAGTGCAGTCATCTTCCCGCCCGCCCGGAACCGGCGCAGCATCGACCGCGACGTCTCCGGCGGCGTACACGCCTCCGGCCGCCCGGTCATGACCGGGCAGGCTTGCGTGTAGTTGGCCACCAGGACATCCACGTCCGGGTGGCTCGCGTCCATGTTCAGCTCCTCGTGGTTGCGAAGCACGACGTGGGGGAGCCGCAGGAGCGTGGCGGCAAGGAACACGTCCTGCAGGCTGTCCCACTGCCCCCCAAACCCGACGGTCGGGGCGCTGTGGACCAGCGGAGCCCGGGTCTGGGGCCACCCTTCCGCAGCGGCGAGGGTCGCGAGCGCCGGGGCGCGCGCGCCAAACATGAGGTAGAGCTGCCCCGGCAGAAGCCCAGGATCGTCCGCGACGCAGTGCGCCCCGAGCGCCTGCACGGCGGCGTGCAGGGCACGCGGGGCGCTGCCGGGGTCGGCCCAGGACACCACCAGGGCATACGCGTGGGTGCCGTTTGGGGGTGCGAAGAAGGCGGGGGTGTAGGCCCCGCGCCCCTGCGTCAGGCGCATCATGTGGAGGGGGTGGTGCTCCCAGTCCAGCCGGTACGCCGCAACCACCTTCTCCAGCCGCATGGCGGTGCGCCAGGCCGCATTGTCCCCGACCACCACCACGAGGCCCAGGGCCGGCCCTGCAGGGTCCGGATGAGCAAAGGCGCAGTGCGTGGCGTTGGAACGGGGGCCTGGGCCGCCGCCGCCGATGGGGAACCCCTCCGGAGGCCCGGAGGGCTGCGGTGCCACGGGCCTGGCAGACGATTTAGCACCAGTCGCATGGCTCTCAGGGTGTGGGCTGCTGGGCCCGGAGCCGGGCCCGGACGGCTGGATAGAAGGGGTGGCTTGCAATAGGACGGCGTAGACCACAAACACAGCCACACAGCCCCAACCGCTGAGCAGCAGCAGACGCTTGGGGAAGGCGGAGGGCATGTGCCTGCGCCATGCTGGGACCAGGATAGGGGCATGTAAGGGCGTGTGCGGGGCAAGGATAGGGGAAAGGTGGAGGGCAGTGCGCGGCCCGCATGGCCATGACGTCGGGGTTTGGAATACCCAGCATGACCCTGACCTCATGCCAGTCACCCAATTCGATTCATCGCAACGTTCTGCCACCACAAATTATTCTGCCTTGCCACCCCGGCCACGGCTTTCATGGCCATGATGTCAGGTTTTGAAATAACCAGTTCAGTCCAAGGCGTGGTAGGACAAGCCTTTGCAAAACAATTTGTCCCTTCTATCATTCAAAACGACTTTTGCCGAATCATTCCATATTAACAATCATTGTCTTGCGGCCCACTTTACTTGGCCACTTACGAACGATTTTCATTTCATGGGGGATTCTCTTGGGGGCTAGTATTGCCGCATTGTGATTGCCGTCCTTCAAAATGTTGAATTCTTGAAGAGGTTCATCCCCACAATCTTCATCACTACTTTGAGAAAACCGTTGATGAAGAGCACCACCACAAAGCATCATTTACGACATGAAGGCTTGGCCACCACTAATCTTCTAAACATTTTGAATGCCCTTCAATGTGAATGCCCTTGCGTGTCCAGATTGATTTCTTTTTCATAATCGACAAAATTGTAGAACACTATCCTTCGCTATGCACTTATGGCCGGCCATTGACGAGTCGACTTTTGTTGCCTACTTGCTCGAGACATTTTGTGTGTGGGTGATCGCCGATTGGCAAACCATGTGACAAAACATGTGCACCATGGCACTTACCTTGCGAAACTTCTCCACCATGACTACCGCCTCCCCCATGAAGCTATGTGTCTATGGCTCATGAACGGATATCCTTTCGATAGACGTGTTTTCGGATTTGTCCTTTCAAGACGTATTCCGTTTGGGCTTCCAAAGGCCAAGAGACATCATTTTGGGGAAGTGCGTTTTAAGGAGGGCACGAGCGCACAAAGGAGGGAAATCAGCATGGGCACATGGGGAGGACGGTGTTGGGAGGAATAATCTTACCTCAAGTCACGAAATTGTGTTGTTCGGAAAACTCTCCATTACATGGGCAAAATGAAATGTGCACATAATCGACGACTTGCTTCCTTTCCTCTTGCTCTCTTTCAAGCTGAGATGGACTGAGTAAAAACCATTGCCGTTAGACAAACAGTGCTACCGGCACTGTGCAACTAGAATCGAAACCCATTCATTGTGCTTGTGAAAAGAAAATTGATCGATTTAGCCTTTCATTTTGTTTTCTTTGCAACCCAATGCCCATCCGAAAGGGTTTCATCGCATGCCCATCGTACAAGGTTTCATCTATGGTTCCGACGATGTGTGACATACACGAGAAACATCGAGAAGTGATGATTATCTGCATGAGCGCAAGTGGCAAGAGTCTATGTTGCAACCGCTGAAATCACAAGGCACAACTCTGCTTTGCATTACGTAGGATGAAAAAAGCACCGAACGAAGAGACGATAGCGCAAGTTGGCGAAAAAATATCACTGAGCAGTTTTTTAGAAGTTGAAGAGCGACTTGCCATTGAACCTCTCAAAGACGCTTGCGATGTTCCCGGTGTGAGTCTAAGCTAGTTAGTATCAAACTTGAAAGAGGAGGTGGATTACTCCCCCCCCCCGATTTAGACCCACCAGCAAAAGGCCTTTTATAAGACCCACCCTTTTTTCTGGGAGAAACCTTTATACAAAAGTACATTTTCTCAGACCCCACAGGGAAAACTTTGCGGAGCACAAGGAAATGAAGCAAACGTGTCCTCAACCAACGCTCACTCTCTCGCTCAATGTCGCGCTCACTGCCTAGCTCACTCACTCTCTCACTCCCTCTCTCGCTCGCTCTGTTGCTCACTCTCTCGCTCAATGTCTCCCTCACTGCCTCGCTCACTCAACTATGCACATTCCATGGCCTCAGACCCGCATCAAGGAGCTTCAAAACACCAATGGCTCCGCACTCCCCCGCCCCAAACCCGCGATGCAACTGCCCAAGTGCCTGCTGCTGCTCCTGCGTTGCTGCCGTCCTGCACTCAATCCTCCACCCCAACCGCCGTTGAGCACCAAGGCTGTTAGGATCCTGGCAGCAGTGATGTCATACCCTATTTTTAGCCCCTCTACCCCTTGGTGGGCCCCAATGCCCAACTGTCACCATCTAAATAGCTCTTAAAACATTTTTTTTGTTCCCCACCATCAAAATAGGGGGGGGGGGTCCCTACTTACCTCCCAAAGCCCGCCAGGTAACCCTACACACTGGTGGATACACACTGCTTTACGTATGCCATATACAAAACGACACGCACACAACGTCGGCATGGTCCTTTGGGGCCGTCCCTCATTGGAGTCAATTGGCAAGTACCCCCCCCCTTTGTAATAGCTACGCCAAAGTACGGAATTAATACGGTCCCTACGCCTACTGTAGCTTAGACAAGGGCGTGGCTTGCGCACGACACATACAACTACCAACACACACGTGAGTGAGTGCATGGTATGAGTGCACCTTAACCTCCACCCACGTTCCCAAAGGCATTGAAACACAAGAAAGTGTTTGAGACATGAATTTTCAGGTTCATACCCAAGTTCCTAGAAGCAATGAGGCATGAGAGGCCTACAAATGTTCGGGTTGGAAACCTTTCTTGCAATCATATACCATGCGGAACAACTGCACATGCTCACCACTTGAAGATGCCTTTGAAGATGCCTTTGCCCGAGGTTTAGGGGCTGGTTTTGGCTCGGGCAACTTCAAATTCTTGGGAATGAAATTGCCTTGCATGTGGTCTCTTGTAAAGTACAACCCCCCATCAAAGACATGGGCCATTCCCCACACACCTCGGGCAGCCTTAGCCCAAATAACTTCATTGGGATTATCATCGGAGTCACTAGAATCATCACTTGAGGAAGAGAGGTCAGAAATGGGTTTATCCTCATCCGTGTCCATCCCCGAATCAGAATCAGTCACCAAACCCATGTGTTATGCGGCTGCACTACATTTGTGCCGAATTAAAATTAGGTACCAAATTAATACGGTCCCTACGCCTACTGTAGCTTGGACAAGGGCGTAGCTATTACAAGGCGGGGGGGGGGGGGGGGGACAACAGCAGCAGCATCATCGCTGCAAATGATCAGGAGTCAATGAAAGATGAGCAGGAACCTCATGGGTGCCCAATCACTGCGAACTGTGTTTGTGCAGTCAGATGGGGCCTCCCTCCCCTTGGCAAATAATGCTTGCCTTGAGGCAGCAGGTAAAGCTCCAAACCGCGACTCGACACGTGCTCTAGGCAACGTCCGCTCCCTCCGCTGTGCATCTGCTGTCGGCGCTTTCAGCGAATCACAAACGGCAAACTGAAGGAGCAGCGACGGCGGAAAGTTCGGCCTCAACCAAAGCTGTGCTGTGTTGAAAGAAGTCAGGCTCGCTTCCTGTCTGCCCCTGACTGCGGTCAGACAGCTCGGGCATTGCCAGAATGCCCAACCGCTGTCTAACCGCCGGTCACCACTTCTGCAAGTACTCGGTAAGACTGCCATCCAGTCTCACTCCCTTTCAAGCACAGCCCGGCTCCAGGGAGGCCACTCCCCTCGGCACTACGATACGAACTCCCAGCAATGCTACACATCCCTGGGCACTGTTGCCCTGCGACGTAGCCGGGCCGGATAGAGGAATTATAAAGAATATAGAGGGTGCCGCCCGCGCACCGCACACACTGCGTCCTTCAAGTACCGCGTCCTTCAAGTATCCTGGGCCGTACGACATGCTGCAGAGCAGACCTTGAAACGGGGCGACGTGGACTTGCAGCGCCACATGCGCATCAGGGCTCAGGGATGCGGCCGTACATGCATGCCCTGATGCACTGGACGCCTTTCTGCACGCATATGGGAGAGTGCCTGCGCCCCCCCCCCCCCGCCCGCCAAATGCCTCCTGAGGAGAGCAAACCCATTGGCCACAACACATGTGCTTGGTTGGTTCAGATAGCTAAATCTCTGTGCTGCGCGCGCGCGCCACGTCAGGTACTCCCCCTATGTAACACGGTATCATAACATGCGCACGCACACGCGCACACACCAAGTAGATACACCTAACAACCACGCCCCCTGGGCAACAGGGCACAGCATCGAGTGAGGGAACAGCTTGTCAGGCCGAAACGTATGAGAAAGAGAGACTGAAGATGCGAAGGCCCGAGGGCTCCTGGTTGAGGCACGAACCCCTCTACAGGCAGCACCGCATAGTGAAACACCGTCGAAGCGGACAGACGGACTCGCGGCTTCAGAATCCAGAGTTGTGACACCATCGCTTGTCGTCCGTGTCCCCTGTTTGACACAGACTCCTTCCGACACACGCATGCGCACAGTCACACACGCACACACACACATGATATAAGCGACAAACAGGCAGTGGTCGGACGCAGGGGTCGAAAGCAGCCCGAGTGTACTTCGTCTCGTCAGGTGAAACGTCAACTTTTGACGCCTTTCTGCACGCACATATACTATGGCATCATAACACACACACACACACACACACACACACGATGCGAATTTCCCAGGAATTCCTGAAACGACCCGAATGAAGAAACAGACAAAACCGTTGGCAGTGCGGATTACGCGAATGCAGCAGGAAGTCCAAATCGACCGTGAGACAAGAAGACGACAGAATTGCACCGGCGTTCAAGGGGGGGCGGTGTGGAGGGGGGGGGGGGGGGTTGTGCTGACGCTGGCGGATGTGCTGGGCACCACCTCCGGCATCAAGATGACATAAGAGAGAGGAGTGCCTCCGGCGTGGCCATGCCTCCGGCAACAACGGGACCCCACACGGTGAGCCATGTCACACGCGGGCTGCCAGCGGCGCTTCCAATGCAGGAGCAGGAGGTGGGGGGCAGATTGAGTCCTCTCGATCTGCCGGTCATCAAACTCATGGGGACAGGAATGTTGCGTTCTGCGGAGGAACCCCCCCCCCTCCTCATCACCCGCTGCCGTTCCGGTGGAAGCCCCAGGGACGGCCCTGTCCGTCCGTCAGGCTGAGCACTCAAAGCACCGGCAGACGGTTTCCAATGGCATGGGGCCCGGGAGCAATTTTGCCCTTTTCTCTTGGCAACGCCCTGCCACCCTCGATCGCCGCGCGGACGGCGGTGGACGGCGGCACGCCACGACCGCTCGCGTTGCCCGCGATCGTGCCGCGCGTGGGGGATGCTTCGCCCGGGGCCAAGCATGTGCGGTCCCTTGGAAAAATTTCTTGTGCTGCGGCACGCTGCGGCATGCTGCGGCATGCTGCGGCATGCTGCGGCATGCTTCTACCTGCACATGTGGGTACCTACGCATCTGTGGGAAATTGAACTAACAAACAAGAGGCAACATGCACAACACTATTGGGCCGAATGGGTGTGCTTGGTGTTGACTGTTGACTGGACGTTGTTGGTGCAGATGACTGACTCATGACAAGACAAATAAAAACAAACTGGGGAGACATGGGGCAGGCAGAATGTCTCCCGTGCAAACAGAGCAGGAACAGGCAGACAGGCACATGAACTCAAAAAATTGGATGCTGCGTCATGCTGCGGCATGCTTCCAAACCCCTATGTGCAGCTCCAAAAAACGGGTGCTGCGGCATGCTGCGGCTGCACATGCTTGCCCGGGGCTCTCCCCCCGATGCAACAGAAACCAGGAGGCCTGGGAGCCAGTCCTTGAGGACAACAAACAGAGGTAAAAGGGGCGGTAAGGGGCAACCCGCCCCCCGCCCCCCAAATGCGGAGAAAATTTCCCTGAATAGGGCCAATGAATCAGGGGGCATGATTTGAGGAAAATCCACGCAACTCAGGGGGCTGGAGGTGGAGCATTACATCTTAGGACACTGTGAGGGCCCCCTTGGGCGAGCTCAAATGCAAAAAGTGCAACACAATTACAAAAGCTGCTAAGAAATTTCCAGAAATATTGTCTTGGGCATTGCAATATGCTTGTTGACATCACCATTGATCATTGCAAGCTAATACCCAATCTGTGGATCATGAGACATGAAGCGCCGGTCAGGGCGGTCTTGGTTCCATTGGTTTTGTTCTCTGGGCAGGAGTAACAGTAGTGGTTGATTGGGATTCTCGTGTTCTCGGTGATATTTTCGCAAAGAAAGGGGACGGTTCGAGGTAACGGACACACAGTGTACACAATTTGTTGTCCGTCGAAAGGTGAGGGTGTCATTTTGCAAATAGCGCTTGCTGAGATGCACCGAGGTCTGTGATCGCAGGGTCAGGGTGCGTGTGGGGGGGGGGGGGGGATGCACACTGGGCCATACACCCTCCGCCCCTATACTGCGCCCTAGACGCACCCCCACACGCCCGTCGACTGCGCGTCCCACCAGAAGGCACTGGCCCCCCCACATGCGATTCGGGCAAACAAAGGCGTGGCGGGAACCGGGGCTGTCCTGGGGCACAGCGATGCGGCGCGGCGGTTGCACTCCAACCGCCGTCGGTTGGGCGCGGACCCGCCCGGTGGACTGGAAGACGCAGCGGGAGACGAGAGCAAACAAAGCCTGAGTAAGTGCCCCGCGGGCCTCCAAAGGTCAGGGTCAGGTGTGGACCCGCCACTTAGCTCCCCGCGCCTGCCTTCACACGGCCTTCATCGCCATCGCAGTTCATTGCGTGTTCGACTGGCCGGCAAATGTTCCATTGGCCCAGGGTTCTCCTCCCAATCCTCCTGGGGTTCGGGGTAGAGTCAAGGGCTGCATGGTTCAGGGCTTTACCGCCGGGTCACGCTGGCTTGGGGCCGGGGGGGGGGGGGGGCGGGGGGCTGCCCTACTGCAGCCGATCAGGCGATCACACACGAGGGATCTCTGCTGCGGGGGGAGGCCTCCGTCATCGCCGCCTCCTTGTCCAAGTTCAGGATCGTGCTCTCGTATATGTCCGCCCCCTCGATCCGCCTCGCCGCATTGATCAGCACTTCGCTCTTCAGCTCGTCCGACAGCGTGGCAAAGAAGCCGACCTTCCCAGTGCCACGCTCAGGGGTGAACACCAGGGCCCCTGCAGAGCAGGCCGCACGGGAGAGACCAGGGCGCAGGGCGTGCGGCAGGGATTGGGCGGGTTTTCAAGGGGGAGCGAGGGGGGGGGGGGGGGTCGGGTTTTCAGCTCCCGGGGGGGGGGGGGGGATCGATAGAGCCCCACAAAACTGGGGGTCGGGAAAAGGGCTGGATTGACAGGACCATTCCTAAGGTATTATGAATTGTGGCGCCGAAAATTTTTTTGAGCATTGAAAATGGTCAATTTTCTGTTTCACCGATTGCATGGCAAATGATGACTTTTCTGAACCTCCTCAACGCGCTGATCCAAAAATCCCATTGTCATATTTTGCCGAATTTTGGATCCGGGTCACCCCCAGGGCACAAGGGGTCAGTCTCAGTAGGATTGGGGGGGGGGGCGTCAATTGAGCCCTTGGCGGGGGGGGGGGGGGGGGGGTGGCACAAGGCCTCGGTATCGGATTGTATGCCTTTGGCGGCGCCTATTGGCCTCTCGCCACTGCTCATTCTGACCCTCTGTGGGCCCGAACGTGTTTTGGTTGTGTTAACGGAGCCCCCGGATGACTTGTCCTGTTTGACTACTCCGGGGGTCGGCTGTCCCAGAGACGGGGCTGTTGCCCGGGGGGGGGGGGGGGGGGGCTGGCGGGTAGTAGCAGTCGCACAGCGCAGGTCGAAGCCTCAGTACTCTTTGGCCTCTGGTGGGGGCGGGCGGGTGCCTTGTATCCCGATCCTCCCCCTCAAACGTGACCACTGCGTCGCGTCAACCAGCACTGCTCACCCGCCAAAATCCAATCGGGCCGACCCCCGGGCCCCGATGGTCATCCGGCCCCAAAATGTCAAAAAAAAAAACGTTGAGAAGAGCATTTTTGGTGATCAGCGGTCGCGGGGGTCCAGAGAAGGCGTCATACGCCTCCTGCTCAGTGCAATTAAAAAAAAACCATTGAAAAAACCCCCAAACGAAAACTTTGGGGCCTTCAGTTGGTGACGGATCAAATGGCCCTGTCAATGGAGCCCCTTTCCCAGACCCCCCCCTTGCCCCATTTTCCCCCATTTTTCCTCCCCTCACAGGCCCACTACTGACCCGCTTCCCCCAATCTAGTCTCCAAAAGTGGCATTTTTGGGCCTTTCGCACTGCGTTCTCCCCATTTCCCCACAAAAACCAAAAAAAAAAACTCAATACACACCCCATTTTCCCCCATTTTTCCCAAATTGGCACATTTCGGAGACAACGTCCCGGAAAAGTCCCGAGATGGGGATGTTCATGGCCCTGCCCCAGTTTGCACGGGCTCTAGTGACTCTAGTGACTCTTATGACTACGTTGAAAACCTTCCCCAGGGTGTGTGGCGCAGAGGGTGTGCAACAGGATGTGCGACAGTGTGAGACAGCGGATGTGCAACGGCGCGCGACGGGGGGCGTGCATAGCGAACGCGGCAGAGGGTGTGCCAAGCACATGAGACCAGGGATCTTGAGGGCGTTGAGACTGCTGGCCTTCTCGTCCTCGGTCAGGTACGTGAAGGCCTTTACTTTGCCGCCGCCTTTGCCGCGCTCCCACGCTGGGAGGCGCCGAGGGCACAGCGCCGTGAGCACTTGCACCTTCTCGTGGTCCGGCAGTGAGGCAAAGAACTTCACCTTGAGGGAGAGAGAGGGAGGGGAT
>OZ038393.1:11892378-11972378 GCA_964036045.1 Eutreptiella sp. 'Long Island Sound 2002'
AACACAGAAACCACCGTTTACACAGCAAACGATAGTTTTTTTGTCTGGTCGCCAATAATTCCCAAAGGCTTCCGGGTAGTTTTTGTTCTTTCTTGGAGGCCTCTTGATGGTTGCAATTTTTTTTTGCTTCCGCCAGTCCAATGTACGGCCCCATCTGGGGAGCAGAATCATGGCTGTGCCACGGTCTGTAATGGTCTGACTTGCTGGTCTGTTCGAGGCGCTGAAAAGCACCTCGAATTTCCGGTATTGGTGCATTCCACCATCAGGGGATGCCTCTGGGCCACGCGTCATCTCTCGACACTTTTCACCTTGGGTGATATCTGTTTGCGTGATCATGTCTTTCTCTCTCCACTCACTTCTCCTCTGCGCTACACTTCATCACTACTTCGTTCTCCTCCATTTTTTGGCCCCTTCTCTGACCTCTTTCCTAGCCTTGACCCACAGGGTCTCTTGTTTTGTCCTACAGTGTTGCAAAGTCCTTTGCATCCACTTGTATTGCTTCAGGGCGTTTCTTGTCCATGTGTGTTGCCATGCCTCCACCCACGGTGCACTTTCCTCCCACACGGCATGTACCGAATGCTCATGGGTTTCCACCGCATGCACTATCTACTGTCCCGCTTGTGACGCCCTTCTCATCACCTGGTGCTAGTTCCGGTATGTCTCCCATACCATCTTCCCGTACTCTTCACATTCTTTCAACCAAGGTTGTGATGCCCTGATAGCCCTCAAATCCGCACCTCCTGATGGTTGCAATTATCACTAGAAGGGTCCGAGATACACCCAAAGTTTGCACCGCGCCCGCACCGTGGCAAGAGCACCCTCTGTGAAATACGTATGTAGAGATGCTCCTCGAGTCCATCGAACTGTCAAACCCGTCCCTTTTTGCCATCTTTCGTAAAGCGGGAAGTCACTTCTGTTGTGATGGTGCACGCTGACACTCTGAGGTGGAGGAGGCAGAACATCAATTTTGCTGCAAGGCCACTGCCTATCCCACTTGACACAAATACAGATAGATGCAAATCTCTGCCCAAAGCCCTTGAAGCCCCTGGCTGCCTAGGGTCCACCATGCGGTGAATTCTGCACACGCACACCACATCCAGCACAAGCCCCCCGCCCAAACATGACCCATACTCCTCAGCAGAGCAAACAGCAACATCAAAAGAAAGTGATTGCGGGATGAACAGCACAAATCTCATAATGCGCCACACTCTTGCAAGATTTCACTGCCTTTGTAAGTGCTGCATCTGAGAGTGGCCTCCTTCACCTCAAATGGAGCGCATGCTCCAAAAAGATACCTGCCGCGTGCCAACTGGCACCAGGGATATGCTGGAGGAGAGGAGGGAGGGGGTCAGGGTGGAAGAGGGTCCTGGGAGAACCCCTCCTCCTATGGTCTCTGGCCTAAAGGGCCAGAGATAAATTTTCTAAATACATGTCGAGAAATTCTGCAACCGAAGGCTGAAGAGACCTTTTCTCGAGGAAATCACACTGAAAATCTCTGGGCTGGATCGCATTGGAGGAGCAGGAGGAAAGGAGGGGGGTTGGGGGTCTGGGGGGAGTGGAGGGAGGGGGTCTGGGGGGAGGGGGCGACCCTCCTCCTATGGTTGTCAGGCAGTCCAATACATCCCGGACCGGCACCCAATTGTTCTCTGGAAGCCATGACGTTTGGCAGTTCGCATGTGCAGCGAGTGGGCAACCCTTTGGCCTGCATTGCACTTTCCATGGCACAAAAGTCTGAGGCACCGAGGTCCATGGGCAATGAGGGCAATGGATGGGCCACTGTCTCAGGGCGAATAAAAGAAAGGGCCAATAGACAGACCTGTGCCAAAAACAGAGCACCGTCATCTCCGATGTTGTTGACATTCAGGTCCAAAGTGGTGATACCCTTGTTGCTTTTGAGCATGTGCCCTATGAACTTCGCTGCCTCCGCTCCGATGCCATTCCCACTCAGACTCAAGAACGTGACCGTGCTGTTGTCTGCCAATGCACCGCACAAGCGCTCCACATCGTCGTCGTTCAGCTCGCAATTGCTCAGGTCGATGCGGGAGCAGGAGCCGTCTGCGATTTCTTTCAAGGCACCACTTATGGTGTAGCCCGCCATCGCCACCACCCAAAGGGAATGGGTCTTGTCACTCGACCATTCAACAGATGCAAAAAAAAAGGAGCTGCGGGAGAAGGGGGGCTGACCTTCCAGCACAACAGGAGACCTTTGTACACAGCGCGCCACGTACCAGGCAGCTCTCACTTACTGTCGGCGGTGGGCAGCGCGTGGGCAATGGTGCTTTCCACTGAGCTGACGGGTGGTGTCCGAAACCAAAAGCAGTTCACGCTTACATGACGAAAGTTGCCTGGTAATTGCAAGCGGTTGGCCAGCGGCTGCTGGTTGTTGACTGCCAGTGGTCGCAAATGTGGGGTTGGAGGGAGACACCCAAGATCGCGAAGTTCCAACGTCAACAAAAAAAAGCCCGTTACATGTCGGTTTGCGGACAGCCACCAGAGCAATGAGATTCCGGACCCATGCACAAAATGTGCCACCGCTGTCCCATCGGATGGCAATGTCCGTCGGAAGCCGGTGTCTCTCAAGTGAAATTGGAGGGGACGATCATAAGATATCCTCTGTACACATCGTCTGTTCCAGTGCCGCTCTGTCCTACACATGGGTGCTCCACATGCGCTAAACAGACACGGTCCGTCAGCGCCCTCGTCATTAGACAGCAAGGACGGGCACCAACTGCCCAACAGTCAACCGTCATCCATCGGTTACTCGCCACCCAGCCGTTGAATACCACCACGTTTGCTTGTTCCTGTGCCACTACAATTTGCATCTTTTGCACAAAGTTCCTGAGTGATGCTCCATGCACTGTTTATTTACGCAACGGCATTGATGGCAGTTCGTTGCCTTGCTGCATTATTTGTCGCTTGGCGCTCGTTCGGTGTGCTGGCGGTACCATTTATCAGTGCTCTGCTGAAGACATTTGCCAGTGACGTCCGTAGGTGATGTTGGTCGGTAACCGCCATAGTTGGCAAGCATTAGAGACCTCCATCAAGTGATGTTGGTCAGGGGTTGGTGGGGTGTGTCTGTGATATTGGCACCACCCAAGCTTACCAATGACATCACTGGCAGACGGTACTAACAGACGACACCAGGGACTGTCCCTGACCTACATCCGCGTTCCCCTTGTACAAGGAACATGTGGAGTTCGACCCATGGTCCACAAAAAGGCTGCAAGGATGCAATTCTTGGTGCGATGTTTGGCGCTAGTCAATTTGAGTGGCTTCCTTTCCTTGTCCAGGAGGGTAGCATGGTAACCCCATCCAGCAGGGGCAGGTAAGAGAAGGGGGAATAAACCATTGGGAACACTACAACTACCAGCCCGTTGGGAACACTACAACCACCAGCCCGTTGGGAACACTACAACCACCAGCCCGTTGGGAACACTACAACTACCAGCCCGTTGGGAACACTACAACTACCAGCCCCTTGGGAACACTACAACTACCAGCCCGTTGGGAACACTACAACTACCAGCCCGTTGGGAACACTACAACCACCAGCCCGTTGGGAACACCATAACTACCAGCCCGTTGGGAACACTACAACCACCAGCCCGTTGGGAACACCACAACTACCAGCCCGTTGGGAACACTACAACCACCAGCCCGTTGGGAACACTACAACCACCAGCCCGTTGGGAACACCACAACTACCAGCCCGTTGGGAACACTACAATCACCAGCCCGTTGGGAACACTACAACCACCAGCCCGTTGGGAACACTACAACCACCAGCCCGTTGGGAACACTACAACCACCAGCCCGTTGGGAACACCACAACTACCAGCCCGTTGGGAACACTACAACTACCAGCCCGTTGGGAACACTACAACTACCAGCCCGTTGGGAACACCACAACTACCAGCCCGTTGGGAACACTACAATCACCAGCCCGTTGGGAACACTACAACTACCAGCCCGTTGGGAACACTACAACTACCAGCCCGTTGGGAACACTACAATCACCAGCCCGTTGGGAACACTACAACTACCAGCCCGTTGGGAACACTACAACTACCAGCCCGTTGGGAACACTACAACCACCAGCCCGTTGGGAACACCACAACTACCAGCCCGTTGGGAACACTACAACTACCAGCCCGTCGGGAACACTACAACCACCAGCCCGTTGGGAACACTACAACTACCAGCCCGTTGGGAACACTACAACCACCAGCCCGTTGGGAACACTACAACCACCAGCCCGTTGGGAACACTACAACTACCAGCCTGTTGGGAACACTACAACTACCAGCCCGTTGGGAACACTACAACCACCAGCCCGTTGGGGACACTACAACTACCAGCCCGTTGGGAACACTACAACTACCAGCCCGTTGGGAACACTACAACTACCAGCTTGTTGGGAACACTACAACCACCAGCCCGTTGGGAACACTACAACCACCAGCCTGTTGGGAACACTACAACTACCAGCCCGTTGGGGACACTACAACTACCAGCCCGTTGGGAACACTACAACCACCAGCCCGTTGGGGACACTACAACTACCAGCCCGTTGGGAACACTACAACCACCAGCCCGTTGGGAACACTACAACCACCAGCCCGTTGGGAACACTACAACCACCAGCCCGTTGGGAACACTACAACCACCAGCCCGTTGGGGACACTACAACCACCAGCCCGTTGGGAACACTACAACTACCAGCCCGTTGGGAACACTACAACCACCAGCCCGTTGGGAACACTACAACTACCAGCCCGTTGGGAACACTACAACCACCAGCCCGTTGGGGACACTACAACTACCAGCCCGTTGGGAACACTACAACTACCAGCCTGTTGGGAACACTACAACTACCAGCCCGTTGGGAACACTACAACCACCAGCCCGTTGGGAACACTACAACTACCAGCCCGTTGGGAACACTACAACTACCAGCCCGTTGGGAACACTACAACCACCAGCCCGTTGGGAACACTACAACTACCAGCCCGTTGGGAACACTACAACCACCAGCCCGTTGGGGACACTACAACTACCAGCCCGTTGGGAACACTACAACTACCAGCCCGTTGGGAACACTACAACCACCAGCCCGTTGGGAACACTACAACTACCAGCCCGTTGGGAACACTACAACTACCAGCCCGTTGGGAACACTACAACTACCAGCCCGTTGGGAACACTACAAGCACCAGCCCGTTGGGAACACTACAACTACCGGCCCGTTGGGAACACTACAACCACCAGCCCGTTGGGAACACTACAACTACCAGCCCGTTGGGAACACTACAACTACCAGCCCGTTGGGAACACTACAACTACCAGCCCGTTGGGAACACTACAACCACCAGCCCGTTGGGAACACTACAACTACCAGCCCGTTGGGAACACTACAAATACCAGCCCGTTGGGAACACTACAACTACCAGCCCGTTGGGAACACTACAACCACCAGCCCGTTGGGAACACTACAACTACCAGCCCGTTGGGAACACTACAACTACCAGCCCGTTGGGAACACTACAACCACCAGCCCGTTGGGAACACTACAACTACCAGCCCGTTGGGAACACTACAACTACCAGCCCCTTGGGAACACTACAACTACCAGCCCGTTGGGAACACTACAACTACCAGCCCCTTGGGAACACTACAACTACCAGCCCGTTGGGAACACTACAACTACCAGCCCGTTGGGAACACTACAACCACCAGCCCGTTGGGAACACCATAACTACCAGCCCGTTGGGAACACTACAACTACCAGCCCGTTGGGAACACTACAACTACCAGCCCGTTGGGAACACTACAACTACCAGCCCCTTGGGAACACTACAACTACCAGCCCGTTGGGAACACTACAACTACCAGCCCCTTGGGAACACTACAACTACCAGCCCGTTGGGAACACTACAACTACCAGCCCGTTGGGAACACTACAACCACCAGCCCGTTGGGGACACTACAACCACCAGCCCGTTGGGAACACTACAACCACCAGCCCGTTGGGAACACTACAACCACCAGCCCGTTGGGAACACCACAACTACCAGCCCGTTGGGAACACTACAACTACCAGCCCGTTGGGAACACTACAACTACCAGCCCGTTGGGAACACTACAATCACCAGCCCGTTGGGAACACTACAACTACCAGCCCGTTGGGAACACTACAACCACCAGCCCGTTGGGAACACTACAACCACCAGCCCGTTGGGGACACTACAACTACCAGCCCGTTGGGAACACTACAACCACCAGCCCGTTGGGAACACTACAACTACCAGCCCGTTGGGGACACTACAACTACCAGCCCGTTGGGAACACTACAACCACCAGCCCGTTGGGGACACTACAACTACCAGCCCGTTGGGAACACTACAACCACCAGCCCGTTGGGAACACTACAACCACCAGCCCGTTGGGAACACTACAACCACCAGCCCGTTGGGAATACTACAACCACCAGCCCGTTGGGAACACTACAACTACCAGCCCGTTGGGAACACTACAACCACCAGCCCGTTGGGAACACTACAACTACCAGCCCGTTGGGAACACTACAACCACCAGCCCGTTGGGGACACTACAACTACCAGCCCGTTGGGAACACTACAACTACCAGCCTGTTGGGAACACTACAACTACCAGCCCGTTGGGAACACTACAACCACCAGCCCGTTGGGAACACTACAACCACCAGCCCGTTGGGGACACTACAACTACCAGCCCGTTGGGAACACTACAACCACCAGCCCGTTGGGAACACTACAACCACCAGCCCGTTGGGAACACTACAACTACCAGCCCGTTGGGAACACTACAACTACCAGCCCGTTGGGAACACTACAACTACCAGCCCGTTGGGAACACTACAAGCACCAGCCCGTTGGGAACACTACAACTACCAGCCCGTTGGGAACACTACAACCACCAGCCCGTTGGGAACACTACAACTACCAGCCCGTTGGGAACACTACAACTACCAGCCCGTTGGGAACACTACAACTACCAGCCCGTTGGGAACACTACAACCACCAGCCCGTTGGGAACACTACAACTACCAGCCCGTTGGGAACACTACAACCACCAGCCCGTTGGGAACACTACAACTACCAGCCCGTTGGGAACACTACAACCACCAGCCCGTTGGGAACACTACAACTACCAGCCCGTTGGGAACACTACAACTACCAGCCCGTTGGGAACACTACAACCACCAGCCCGTTGGGAACACTACAACTACCAGCCCGTTGGGAACACTACAACTACCAGCCCGTTGGGAACACTACAACCACCAGCCCGTTGGGAACACTACAACCACCAGCCCGTTGGGAACACTACAACCACCAGCCCGTTGGGAACACTACAACTACCAGCCCGTTGGGAACACTACAACCACCAGCCCGTTGGGAACACCACAACTACCAGCCCGTTGGGAACACTACAACCACCAGCCCGTTGGGAACACTACAACCACCAGCCCGTTGGGAACACCACAACTACCAGCCCGTTGGGAACACTACAATCACCAGCCCGTTGGGAACACTACAACTACCAGCCCGTTGGGAACACTACAACCACCAGCCCGTTGGGAACACTACAACCACCAGCCCGTTGGGAACACCACAACTACCAGCCCGTTGGGAACACTACAACCACCAGCCCGCTGGGAACACTACAACTACCAGCCCGTTGGGAACACTACAACTACCAGCCCGTTGGGAACACTACAACTACCAGCCCGTTGGGAACAGTACAAGCACCAGCCCGTTGGGAACACTACAACTACCAGCCCGTTGGGAACACTACAACCACCAGCCCGTTGGGAACACTACAACTACCAGCCCGTTGGGAACACTACAACTACCAGCCCGTTGGGAACACTACAACTACCAGCCCGTTGGAAACACTACAACCACCAGCCCGTTGGGAACACTACAACTACCAGCCCGTTGGGAACACTACAACCACCAGCCCGTTGGGAACACTACAACTACCAGCCCGTTGGGAACACTACAACCACCAGCCCGTTGGGAACACTACAACTACCAGCCCGTTGGGAACACTACAACTACCAGCCCGTTGGGAACACTACAACCACCAGCCCGTTGGGAACACTACAACTACCAGCCCGTTGGGAACACTACAACTACCAGCCCGTTGGGAACACTACAACCACCAGCCCGTTGGGAACACTACAACCACCAGCCCGTTGGGAACACTACAACTACCAGCCCGTTGGGAACACTACAACTACCAGCCCGTTGGGAACACTACAACCACCAGCCCGTTGGGAACACCACAACTACCAGCCCGTTGGGAACACTACAACCACCAGCCCGTTGGGAACACTACAACCACCAGCCCGTTGGGAACACCACAACTACCAGCCCGTTGGGAACACTACAATCACCAGCCCGTTGGGAACACTACAACTACCAGCCCGTTGGGAACACTACAACCACCAGCCCGTTGGGAACACTACAACCACCAGCCCGTTGGGAACACCACAACTACCAGCCCGTTGGGAACACTACAACCACCAGCCCGTTGGGAACACTACAACTACCAGCCCGTTGGGAACACCACAACTACCAGCCCGTTGGGAACACCACAATCACCAGCCCGTTGGGAACACTACAACTACCAGCCCGTTGGGAACACTACAACTACCAGCCCGTTGGGAACACTACAACCACCAGCCCGTTGGGAACACCACAACTACCAGCCCGTTGGGAACACTACAACTACCAGCCCGTTGGGAACACTACAACCACCAGCCCGTTGGGAACACTACAACTACCAGCCCGTTGGGAACACTACAACTACCAGCCCGTTGGGAACACTACAACCACCAGCCCGTTGGGAACACTACAACTACCAGCCTGTTGGGGACACTACAACCACCAGCCCGTTGGGAACACTACAACCACCAGCCCGTTGGGAACACTACAACTACCAGCCTGTTGGGAACACTACAACCACCAGCCCGTTGGGAACACTACAACTACCAGCCTGTTGGGAACACTACAACCACCAGCCCGTTGGGAACACTACAACCACCAGCCTGTTGGGAACACTACAACTACCAGCCCGTTGGGAACACTACAACCACCAGCCCGTTGGGGACACTACAACTACCAGCCCGTTGGGAACACTACAACCACCAGCCCGTTGGGAACACTACAACCACCAGCCCGTTGGGAACACTACAACCACCAGCCCTTTGGGAACACTACAACCACCAGCCCGTTGGGGACACTACAACCACCAGCCCGTTGGGAACACTACAACTACCAGCCCGTTGGGAACACTACAACCACCAGCCCGTTGGGAACACTACAACTACCAGCCCGTTGGGAACACTACAACCACCAGCCCGTTGGGGACACTACAACTACCAGCCCGTTGGGAACACTACAACTACCAGCCTGTTGGGAACACTACAACTACCAGCCCGTTGGGAACACTACAACTACCAGCCCGTTGGGGACACTACAACTACCAGCCCGTTGGGAACACTACAACCACCAGCCCGTTGGGAACACTACAACCACCAGCCCGTTGGGAACACTACAACCACCAGCCCTTTGGGAACACTACAACCACCAGCCCGTTGGGGACACTACAACCACCAGCCCGTTGGGAACACTACAACTACCAGCCCGTTGGGAACACTACAACCACCAGCCCGTTGGGAACACTACAACTACCAGCCCGTTGGGAACACTACAACCACCAGCCCGTTGGGGACACTACAACTACCAGCCCGTTGGGAACACTACAACTACCAGCCTGTTGGGAACACTACAACTACCAGCCCGTTGGGAACACTACAACCACCAGCCCGTTGGGAACACTACAACCACCAGCCCGTTGGGGACACTACAACTACCAGCCCGTTGGGAACACTACAACTACCAGCCCGTTGGGAACACTACAACCACCAGCCCGTTGGGAACACTACAACTACCAGCCCGTTGGGAACACTACAACTACCAGCCCGTTGGGAACACTACAACCACCAGCCCGTTGGGAACACTACAACTACCAGCCCGTTGGGAACACCACAACTACCAGCCCGTTGGGAACACCACAATCACCAGCCCGTTGGGAACACTACAACTACCAGCCCGTTGGGAACACTACAACTACCAGCCCGTTGGGAACACTACAACCACCAGCCCGTTGGGAACACCACAACTACCAGCCCGTTGGGAACACTACAACTACCAGCCCGTTGGGAACACTACAACCACCAGCCCGTTGGGAACACTACAACTACCAGCCCGTTGGGAACACTACAACTACCAGCCCGTTGGGAACACTACAACCACCAGCCCGTTGGGAACACTACAACTACCAGCCTGTTGGGGACACTACAACCACCAGCCCGTTGGGAACACTACAACCACCAGCCCGTTGGGAACACTACAACTACCAGCCTGTTGGGAACACTACAACCACCAGCCCGTTGGGAACACTACAACTACCAGCCTGTTGGGAACACTACAACCACCAGCCCGTTGGGAACACTACAACCACCAGCCTGTTGGGAACACTACAACTACCAGCCCGTTGGGAACACTACAACCACCAGCCCGTTGGGGACACTACAACTACCAGCCCGTTGGGAACACTACAACCACCAGCCCGTTGGGAACACTACAACCACCAGCCCGTTGGGAACACTACAACCACCAGCCCTTTGGGAACACTACAACCACCAGCCCGTTGGGGACACTACAACCACCAGCCCGTTGGGAACACTACAACTACCAGCCCGTTGGGAACACTACAACCACCAGCCCGTTGGGAACACTACAACTACCAGCCCGTTGGGAACACTACAACCACCAGCCCGTTGGGGACACTACAACTACCAGCCCGTTGGGAACACTACAACTACCAGCCTGTTGGGAACACTACAACTACCAGCCCGTTGGGAACACTACAACTACCAGCCCGTTGGGGACACTACAACTACCAGCCCGTTGGGAACACTACAACCACCAGCCCGTTGGGAACACTACAACCACCAGCCCGTTGGGAACACTACAACCACCAGCCCTTTGGGAACACTACAACCACCAGCCCGTTGGGGACACTACAACCACCAGCCCGTTGGGAACACTACAACTACCAGCCCGTTGGGAACACTACAACCACCAGCCCGTTGGGAACACTACAACTACCAGCCCGTTGGGAACACTACAACCACCAGCCCGTTGGGGACACTACAACTACCAGCCCGTTGGGAACACTACAACTACCAGCCTGTTGGGAACACTACAACTACCAGCCCGTTGGGAACACTACAACCACCAGCCCGTTGGGAACACTACAACCACCAGCCCGTTGGGGACACTACAACTACCAGCCCGTTGGGAACACTACAACTACCAGCCCGTTGGGAACACTACAACCACCAGCCCGTTGGGAACACTACAACTACCAGCCCGTTGGGAACACTACAACTACCAGCCCGTTGGGAACACTACAACTACCAGCCCGTTGGGAACACTACAAGCACCAGCCCGTTGGGAACACTACAACTACCAGCCCGTTGGGAACACTACAACCACCAGCCCGTTGGGAACACTACAACTACCAGCCCGTTGGGAACACTACAACTACCAGCCCGTTGGGAACACTACAACTACCAGCCCGTTGGGAACACTACAACCACCAGCCCGTTGGGAACACTACAACTACCAGCCCGTTGGGGACACTACAACTACCAGCCCGTTGGGAACACTACAACTACCAGCCCGTTGGGGACACTACAACCACCAGCCCGTCGGGAACACTACAACTACCAGCCCGTTGGGAACACTACAACTACCAGCCCGTTGGGAACACTACAACCACCAGCCCGTTGGGAACACTACAACTACCAGCCCGTTGGGACCACTACAACCACCAGCCTGTTGGGAACAGTACAACTACCAGCCCGTTGGGAACACTACAACCACCAGCCTGTTGGGAACACTACAACCACCAGCCCGTTGGGAACACCACAACTACCAGCCCGTTGGGAACACTACAACTACCAGCCTGTTGGGAACACTACAACCACCAGCCCGTTGGGAACACTACAACTACCAGCCCGTTGGGAACACTACAACTACCAGCCCGTTGGGAACACTACAACTACCAGCCCGTTGGGAACACTACAAGCACCAGCCCGTTGGGAACACTACAACTACCAGCCCGTTGGGAACACTACAACTACCAGCCCGTTGGGAACACTACAAGCACCAGCCCGTTGGGAACACTACAACCACCAGCCCGTTGGGAACACTACAACTACCAGCCCGTTGGGAACACTACAACTACCAGCCCGTTGGGAACACTACAACTACCAGCCCGTTGGGAACACTACAACCACCAGCCCGTTGGGAACACTACAACTACCAGCCCGTTGGGGACACTACAACTACCAGCCCGTTGGGAACACTACAACTACCAGCCCGTTGGGGACACTACAACCACCAGCCCGTCGGGAACACTACAACTACCAGCCCGTTGGGAACACTACAACTACCAGCCCGTTGGGAACACTACAACCACCAGCCCGTTGGGAACACTACAACTACCAGCCCGTTGGGAACACTACAACCACCAGCCTGTTGGGAACAGTACAACTACCAGCCCGTTGGGAACACTACAACCACCAGCCTGTTGGGAACACTACAACCACCAGCCCGTTGGGAACACCACAACTACCAGCCCGTTGGGAACACTACAACTACCAGCCTGTTGGGAACACTACAACCACCAGCCCGTTGGGAACACTACAACCACCAGCCCGTTGGGAACACTACAACTACCAGCCCGTTGGGAACACTACAACTACCAGCCCGTTGGGAACACTACAACTGCCCCGTTGGGGACACTACAACTACCAGCCCGTTGGGAACACTACAACTACCAGCCCGTTGGGAACACTACAACCACCAGCCCGTTGGGAACACTACAACTACCAGCCCGTTGGGAACACTACAACTACCAGCCTGTTGGGAACACTACAACTACCAGCCCGTTGGGAACACTACAACCACCAGCCCGTTGGGAACACTACAACCACCAGCCCGTTGGGAACACTACAACTACCAGCCTGTTGGGGATACTACAACTACCAGCCCGTTGGGAACACTACAACTACCAGCCCGTTGGGAACACTACAACCACCAGCCCGTTGGGGACACTACAACTACCAGCCCGTTGGGAACACTACAACTACCAGCCCGTTGGGAACACTACAACCACCAGCCCGTCGGGAACACTACAACTACCAGCCCGTTGGGAACACTACAACTACCAGCCCGTTGGGAACACTACAACTACCAGCCCGTTGGGAACACTACAACTACCAGCCCGTTGGGAACACTACAACTACCAGCCCGTTGGGAACACTACAACCACCAGCCTGTTGGGAACAGTACAACTACCAGCCCGTTGGGAACACTACAACCACCAGCCTGTTGGGAACACTACAACCACCAGCCCGTTGGGAACACCACAACTACCAGCCCGTTGGGAACACTACAACTACCAGCCTGTTGGGAACACTACAACTACCAGCCCGTTGGGAACACTACAACTACCAGCCCGTTGGGAACACTACAACTACCAGCCCGTTGGGAACACTACAACTGCCCCGTTGGGGACACTACAACTACCAGCCCGTTGGGAACACTACAACTACCAGCCCGTTGGGAACACTACAACCACCAGCCCGTTGGGAACACTACAACTACCAGCCCGTTGGGAACACTACAACTACCAGCCTGTTGGGAACACTACAACTACCAGCCCGTTGGGAACACTACAACCACCAGCCCGTTGGGAACACTACAACCACCAGCCCGTTGGGAACACTACAACTACCAGCCTGTTGGGGACACTACAACTACCAGCCCGTTGGGAACACTACAACTACCAGCCCGTTGGGAACACTACAACCACCAGCCCGTTGGGAACACTACAACTACCAGCCCGTTGGGAACACTACAACCACCAGCCCGTTGGGAACACTACAACTACCAGCCCGTTGGGAACACTACAACTACCAGCCCGTTGGGAACACTACAACTACCAGCCCGTTGGGAACACTACAACCACCAGCCTGTTGGGAACACTACAACCACCAGCCCGTTGGGAACACTACAACTACCAGCCCGTTGGGAACACTACAACTACCAGCCCGTTGGGAACACTACAACTACCAGCCCGTTGGGAACACTACAACTACCAGCCCGTTGGGAACACTACAACTACCAGCCCGTTGGGAACACTACAACCACCAGCCCGTTGGGAACACTACAACCACCAGCCCGTTGGGAACACTACAACTACCAGCCCGTTGGGAACACTACAACCACCAGCCCGTTGGGAACACTACAACTACCAGCCCGTTGGGAACACTACAACTACCAGCCCGTTGGGAACACTACAACTACCAGCCCGTTGGGAACACTACAACCACCAGCCCGTTGGGAACACTACAACTACCAGCCCGTTGGGAACACTACAACCACCAGCCCGTTGGGAACACTACAACTACCAGCCCGTTGGGAACACTACAACTACCAGCCCGTTGGGAACACTACAACCACCAGCCCGTTGGGAACACTACAACCACCAGCCCGTTGGGAACACTACAACTACCAGCCCGTTGGGAACACTACAACTACCAGCCCGTTGGGAACACTACAACCACCAGCCCGTTGGGAACACTACAACTACCAGCCCGTTGGGAACACTACAACTACCAGCCCGTTGGGAACACTACAACTACCAGCCCGTTGGGAACACTACAACTACCAGCCCGTTGGGAACACTACAACTACCAGCCCGTTGGGAACACTACAACTACCAGCCCGTTGGGAACACTACAACCACCAGCCCGTTGGGAACACTACAACTACCAGCCCGTTGGGAACACTACAACCACCAGCCCGTTGGGAACACTACAACTACCAGCCCGTTGGGAACACTACAACTACCAGCCCGTTGGGAACACTACAACCACCAGCCCGTTGGGAACACTACAACCACCAGCCCGTTGGGAACACTACAACTACCAGCCCGTTGGGAACACTACAACTACCAGCCTGTTGGGAACACGACAACTACCAGCCCGTCGGGAACACTACAACCACCAGCCCGTTGGGAACACTACAACTACCAGCCCGTTGGGAACACTACAACCACCAGCCCGTTGGGAACACTACAACTACCAGCCCGTTGGGAACACTACAACTACCAGCCCGTTGGGAACACTACAACTACCAGCCCGTTGGGAACACTACAACTACCAGCCCGTTGGGAGCACTACAACTACCAGCCCGTTGGGAACACTACAACTACCAGCCCGTTGGGAACACTACAACCACCAGCCCGTTGGGAACACTACAACCACCAGCCCGTTTGGAACACTACAACTACCAGCCCGTTGGGAACACTACAACTACCAGCCTGTTGGGAACACTACAACTACCAGCCCGTTGGGAACACTACAACTACCAGCCCGTTGGGAACACTACAACTACCAGCCCGTTGGGAACACTACAACCACCAGCCCGTTGGGAACACTACAACTACCAGCCCGTTGGGAACAGTACAACTACGAGCCCGTTGGGAACACTACAACTACCAGCCCGTTGGGAACACTACAACCACCAGCCCGTTGGGAACACTACAACTACCAGCCCGTTGGGAACACTACAACCACCAGCCCGTTGGGAACACTACAACCACCAGCCCGTTGGGAACACTACAACTACCAGCCCGTTGGGAACACTACAACCACCAGCCCGTCGGGAACACTACAACTACCAGCCCGTTGGGAACACTACAACTACCGGCCCGTTGGGAACACTACAACCACCAGCCCGTTGGGAACACTACAACTACCAGCCCGTTGGGAACACTACAACTACCAGCCCGTTGGGAACACTACAACCACCAGCCTGTTGGGAACAGTACAACTACCAGCCGATTGGGAACACTACAACCACCAGCCTGTTGGGAACACTACAACCACCAGCCCGTTGGGAACACCACAACTACCAGCCCGTTGGGAACACTACAACTACCAGCCTGTTGGGAACACTACAACCACCAGCCCGTTGGGAACACTACAACCACCAGCCCGTTGGGAACACTACAACTACCAGCCCGTTGGGAACACTACAACTACCAGCCCGTTGGGAACACTACAACTGCCCCGTTGGGGACACTACAACTACCAGCCCGTTGGGAACACTACAACTACCAGCCCGTTGGGAACACTACAACCACCAGCCCGTTGGGAACACTACAACTACCAGCCCGTTGGGAACACTACAACTACCAGCCCGTTGGGAACACTACAACTACCAGCCCGTTGGGAACACTACAACCACCAGCCCGTTGGGAACACTACAACCACCAGCCCGTTGGGAACACTACAACTACCAGCCTGTTGGGGACACTACAACTACCAGCCCGTTGGGAACACTACAACTACCAGCCCGTTGGGAACACTACAACCACCAGCCCGTTGGGAACACTACAACTACCAGCCCGTTGGGAACACTACAACCACCAGCCCGTTGGGAACACTACAACTACCAGCCCGTTGGGAACACTACAACTACCAGCCCGTTGGGAACACTACAACTACCAGCCCGTTGGGAACACTACAACCACCAGCCTGTTGGGAACACTACAACCACCAGCCCGTTGGGAACACTACAACTACCAGCCCGTTGGGAACACTACAACTACCAGCCCGTTGGGAACACTACAACTACCAGCCCGTTGGGAACACTACAACTACCAGCCCGTTGGGAACACTACAACCACCAGCCCGTTGGGAACACTACAACCACCAGCCCGTTGGGAACACTACAACCACCAGCCCGTTGGGAACACTACAACTACCAGCCCGTTGGGAACACTACAACCACCAGCCCGTTGGGAACACTACAACTACCAGCCCGTTGGGACCACTACAACTACCAGCCCGTTGGGAACACTACAACTACCAGCCCGTTGGGAACACTACAACCACCAGCCCGTTGGGAACACTACAACTACCAGCCCGTTGGGAACACTACAACCACCAGCCCGTTGGGAACACTACAACTACCAGCCCGTTGGGAACACTACAACTACCAGCCCGTTGGGAACACTACAACCACCAGCCTGTTGGGAACACTACAACCACCAGCCCGTTGGGAACACTACAACTACCAGCCCGTTGGGAACACTACAACTACCAGCCTGTTGGGAACACGACAACTACCAGCCCGTCGGGAACACTACAACCACCAGCCCGTTGGGAACACTACAACTACCAGCCCGTTGGGAACACTACAACCACCAGCCCGTTGGGAACACTACAACTACCAGCCCGTTGGGAACACTACAACTACCAGCCCGTTGGGAACACTACAACTACCAGCCCGTTGGGAACACTACAACTACCAGCCCGTTGGGAGCACTACAACTACCAGCCCGTTGGGAACACTACAACTACCAGCCCGTTGGGAACACTACAACCACCAGCCCGTTGGGAACACTACAACCACCAGCCCGTTTGGAACACTACAACTACCAGCCCGTTGGGAACACTACAACTACCAGCCTGTTGGGAACACTACAACTACCAGCCCGTTGGGAACACTACAACTACCAGCCCGTTGGGAACACTACAACTACCAGCCCGTTGGGAACACTACAACCACCAGCCCGTTGGGAACACTACAACTACCAGCCCGTTGGGAACAGTACAACTACGAGCCCGTTGGGAACACTACAACTACCAGCCCGTTGGGAACACTACAACCACCAGCCCGTCGGGAGCACTACAACTACCAGCCCGTTGGGAACACTACAACTACCAGCCCGTTGGGAACACTACAACCACCAGCCCGTTGGGAACACTACAACTACCAGCCCGTTGGGAACACTACAACTACCAGCCCGTTGGGAACACTACAACTACCAGCCCGTTGGGAACACTACAACTACCAGCCCGTTGGGAACACTACAACCACCAGCCTGTTGGGAACACTACAACCACCAGCCCGTTGGGAACACCACAACTACCAGCCCGTTGGGAACACTACAACTACCAGCCCGTTGGGAACACTACAACTACCAGCCCGTTGGGAACACTACAACTACCAGCCCGTTGGGAACACTACAACTGCCCCGTTGGGGACACTACAACTACCAGCCCGTTGGGAACACTACAACTACCAGCCCGTTGGGAACACTACAACCACCAGCCCGTTGGGAACACTACAACCACCAGCCCGTTGGGAACACCACAACTACCAGCCCGTTGGGAACACTACAACTACCAGCCCGTTGGGAACACTACAACTACCAGCCCGTTGGGAACACTACAACCACCAGCCCGTTGGGAACACTACAACTACCAGCCCGTTGGGAACACTACAACCACCAGCCCGTTGGGAACACTACAACTACCAGCCCGTTGGGAACACTACAACTACCAGCCCGTTGGGAACACTACAACTACCAGCCCGTTGGGAACACTACAACCACCAGCCTGTTGGGAACACTACAACCACCAGCCCGTTGGGAACACTACAACTACCAGCCCGTTGGGAACACTACAACTACCAGCCCGTTGGGAACACTACAACTACCAGCCCGTTGGGAACACTACAACTACCAGCCCGTTGGGAACACTACAACTACCAGCCCGTTGGGAACACTACAACCACCAGCCCGTTGGGAACACTACAACCACCAGCCCGTTGGGAACACTACAACTACCAGCCCGTTGGGAACACTACAACCACCAGCCCGTTGGGAACACTACAACTACCAGCCCGTTGGGAACACTACAACTACCAGCCCGTTGGGAACACTACAACTACCAGCCCGTTGGGAACACTACAACCACCAGCCCGTTGGGAACACTACAACTACCAGCCCGTTGGGAACACTACAACCACCAGCCCGTTGGGAACACTACAACTACCAGCCCGTTGGGAACACTACAACTACCAGCCCGTTGGGAACACTACAACCACCAGCCCGTTGGGAACACTACAACCACCAGCCCGTTGGGAACACTACAACTACCAGCCCGTTGGGAACACTACAACTACCAGCCTGTTGGGAACACGACAACTACCAGCCCGTCGGGAACACTACAACCACCAGCCCGTTGGGAACACTACAACTACCAGCCCGTTGGGAACACTACAACCACCAGCCCGTTGGGAACACTACAACTACCAGCCCGTTGGGAACACTACAACTACCAGCCCGTTGGGAACACTACAACTACCAGCCCGTTGGGAACACTACAACTACCAGCCCGTTGGGAGCACTACAACTACCAGCCCGTTGGGAACACTACAACTACCAGCCCGTTGGGAACACTACAACCACCAGCCCGTTGGGAACACTACAACCACTAGCCCGTTGGGAACACTACAACTACCAGCCCGTTGGGAACACTACAACCACCAGCCTGTTGGGAACACTACAACTACCAGCCCGTTGGGAACACTACAACTACCAGCCCGTTGGGAACACTACAACTACCAGCCCGTTGGGAACACTACAACCACCAGCCCGTTAGGAACACTACAACTACCAGCCCGTTGGGAACAGTACAACTACGAGCCCGTTAGGACACTACAACTACCAGCCCGTTGGGGACACTACAACTACCAGCCCGTTGGGAACACTACAACTACCAGCCCGTTGGGAACACTACAACCACCAGCCCGTTGGGAACACTACAACCACCAGCCCGTTGGGAACACTACAACTACCAGCCCGTTGGGAACACTACAACCACCAGCCCGTTGGGAACACTACAACCACCAGCCCGTTGGGAACACTACAACTACCAGCCCGTTGGGAACACTACAACTACCAGCCCGTTGGGAACACTACAACTACCAGCCCGTTGGGAACACTACAACCACCAGCCCGTTGGGAACACTACAACTACCAGCCCGTTGGGAACACTACGACTACCAGCCCGTTGGGAACACTACAACCATCAGCCCGTTGGGAACACTACAACTACCAGCCCGTTGGGAACACTACAACCACCAGCCCGTTGGGAACACTACAACCACCAGCCCGTTGGGAACACTACAACTACCAGCCTGTTGGGAACACTACAACTACCAGCCCGTTGGGAACACTACAACTACCAGCCCGTTGGGAACACTACAACCACCAGCCCGTTGGGAACACTACAACCACCAGCCCGTTGGGAACACTACAACTACCAGCCTGTTGGGGACACTACAACTACCAGCCCGTTGGGAACACTACAACTACCAGCCCGTTGGGAACACTACAACCACCAGCCCGTTGGGAACACTACAACTACCAGCCCGTTGGGAACACTACAACTACCAGCCCGTTGGGAACACTACAACTACCAGCCCGTTGGGAACACTACAACCACCAGCCCGTTGGGAACACTACAACCACCAGCCCGTTGGGAACACTACAACTACCAGCCTGTTGGGGACACTACAACTACCAGCCCGTTGGGAACACTACAACTACCAGCCCGTTGGGAACACTACAACCACCAGCCCGTTGGGAACACTACAACTACCAGCCCGTTGGGAACACTACAACCACCAGCCCGTTGGGAACACTACAACTACCAGCCCGTTGGGAACACTACAACTACCAGCCCGTTGGGAACACTACAACTACCAGCCCGTTGGGAACACTACAACTACCAGCCCGTTGGGAACACTACAACTACCAGCCCGTTGGGAACACTACAACTACCAGCCCGTTGAGAACACTACAACCACCAGCCCGTTGGGAACACTACAACCACCAGCCCGTTGGGAACACTACAACTACCAGCCCGTTGGGAACACTACAACCACCAGCCCGTTGGGAACACTACAACTACCAGCCCGTTGGGAACACTACAACTACCAGCCCGTTTGGAAACACTACAACTACCAGCCCGTTGGGAACACTACAACCACCAGCCCGTTGGGAACACTACAACTACCAGCCCGTTGGGAACACTACAACCACCAGCCCGTTGGGAACACTACAACTACCAGCCCGTTGGGAACACTACAACTACCAGCCCGTTGGGAACACTACAACCACCAGCCCGTTGGGAACACTACAACCACCAGCCCGTTGGGAACACTACAACTACCAGCCCGTTGGGAACACTACAACTACCAGCCTGTTGGGAACACGACAACTACCAGCCCGTCGGGAACACTACAACCACCAGCCCGTTGGGAACACTACAACTACCAGCCCGTTGGGAACACTACAACCACCAGCCCGTTGGGAACACTACAACTACCAGCCCGTTGGGAACACTACAACTACCAGCCCGTTGGAAACACTACAACTACCAGCCCGTTGGGAACACTACAACTACCAGCCCGTTGGGAGCACTACAACTACCAGCCCGTTGGGAACACTACAACTACCAGCCCGTTGGGAACACTACAACCACCAGCCCGTTGGGAACACTACAACCACCAGCCCGTTGGGAACACTACAACTACCAGCCCGTTGGGAACACTACAACTACCAGCCTGTTGGGAACACTACAACTACCAGCCCGTTGGGAACACTACAACTACCAGCCCGTTGGGAACACTACAACTACCAGCCCGTTGGGAACACTACAACCACCAGCCCGTTGGGAACACTACAACTACCAGCCCGTTGGGAACAGTACAACTACGAGCCCGTTAGGACACTACAACTACCAGCCTGTTGGGGACACTACAACTACCAGCCCGTTGGGAACACTACAACTACCAGCCCGTTGGGAACACTACAACCACCAGCCCGTTGGGAACACTACAACTACCAGCCCGTTGGGAACACTACAACTACCAGCCCGTTGGGAACACTACAACCACCAGCCCGTTGGGAACACTACAACCACCAGCCCGTTGGGAACACTACAACTACCAGCCCGTTGGGAACACTACAACTACCAGCCCGTTGGGAACACTACAACTACCAGCCCGTTGGGAACACTACAACCACCAGCCCGTTGGGAACACTACGACTACCAGCCCGTTGGGAACACTCCAACTACCAGCCCGTTGGGAACACTACAACCATCAGCCCGTTGGGAACACTACAACTACCAGCCCGTTGGGAACACTACAACTACCAGCCCGTTGGGAACACTACAACCACCAGCCCGTTGGGAACACTACAACTACCAGCCCGTTGGGAACACTACAACTACCAGCCTGTTGGGAACACTACAACCACCAGCCCGTTGGGAACACTACAACCACCATCCGGGGGCACAGTACAACCACCAGCCCGTTGGAAACACTACAACTACCAGCCTGTTGGGAACACTACAACCACCAGCCCGTTGGGAACACTACAACTACCAGCCCGTTGGGAACACTACAACTACCAGCCCGTTGGGAACACTACAACTACCAGCCCGTTGGGAACACTACAACCACCAGCCCGTTGGGAACACTACAACCACCAGCCCGTTGGGAACACTACAACTACCAGCCCGTTGGGAACACTACAACTACCAGCCTGTTGGGAACACTACAACTACCAGCCCGTTGGGAACACTACAACTACCAGCCCGTTGGGAACACTACAACTACCAGCCCGTTGGGAACACTACAACCACCAGCCCGTTGGGAACACTACAACTACCAGCCCGTTGGGAACAGTACAACTACGAGCCCGTTAGGACACTACAACTACCAGCCTGTTGGGGACACTACAACTACCAGCCCGTTGGGAACACTACAACTACCAGCCCGTTGGGAACACTACAACCACCAGCCCGTTGGGAACACTACAACTACCAGCCCGTTGGGAACACTACAACTACCAGCCCGTTGGGAACACTACAACCACCAGCCCGTTGGGAACACTACAACCACCAGCCCGTTGGGAACACTACAACTACCAGCCCGTTGGGAACACTACAACTACCAGCCCGTTGGGAACACTACAACTACCAGCCCGTTGGGAACACTACAACCACCAGCCCGTTGGGAACACTACGACTACCAGCCCGTTGGGAACACTCCAACTACCAGCCCGTTGGGAACACTACAACCATCAGCCCGTTGGGAACACTACAACTACCAGCCCGTTGGGAACACTACAACTACCAGCCCGTTGGGAACACTACAACCACCAGCCCGTTGGGAACACTACAACTACCAGCCCGTTGGGAACACTACAACTACCAGCCTGTTGGGAACACTACAACCACCAGCCCGTTGGGAACACTACAACCACCATCCGGGGGCACAGTACAACCACCAGCCGGTTGGAAACACTACAACTACCAGCCTGTTGGGAACACTACAACCACCAGCCCGTTGGGAACACTACAACTACCAGCCCGTTGGGAACACTACAACTACCAGCCCGTTGGGAACACTACAACTACCAGCCCGTTGGGAACACTACAACTACCAGCCTGTTGGGAACACTACAACCACCAGCATGTTGGGGACACTACAACTACCAGCCCGTTGGGAACACTACAACTACCAGCCCGTTGGGAACACTACAACCACCAGCCCGTTGGGAACACTACAACTACCAGCCTGTTGGGAACACTACAACCACCAGCCCGTTGGGAACACTACAACTACCAGCCCGTTGGGAACACTACAACTACCAGCCCGTTGGGAACACTACAACTACCAGCCCGTTGGGAACACTACAACCACCAGCCTGTTGGGAACACTACAACTACCAGCCCGTTGGGAACACTACAACTACCAGCCCGTTGGGAACACTACAACTACCAGCCCGTTGGGAACACTACAACTACCAGCCCGTTGGGAACACTACAACTACCAGCCCGTTGGGAACACTACAACTACCAGCCCGTTGGGAACACTACAACCACCAGCCCGTTGGGAACACTACAACCACCAGCCCGTTGGGAACACTACAACTACCAGCCCGTTGGGAACACTACAACCACCAGCCCGTTGGGAACACTACAACTACCAGCCCGTTGGGAACACTACAACTACCAGCCCGTTGGGAACACTACAACTACCAGCCCGTTGGGAACACTACAACCACCAGCCCGTTGGGAACACTACAACTACCAGCCCGTTGGGAACACTACAACCACCAGCCCGTTGGGAACACTACAACTACCAGCCCGTTGGGAACACTACAACTACCAGCCCGTTGGGAACACTACAACCACCAGCCCGTTGGGAACACTACAACTACCAGCCCGTTGGGAACACTACAACTACCAGCCCGTTGGGAACACTACAACTACCAGCCTGTTGGGAACACGACAACTACCAGCCCGTCGGGAACACTACAACCACCAGCCCGTTGGGAACACTACAACTACCAGCCCGTTGGGAACACTACAACCACCAGCCCGTTGGGAACACTACAACTACCAGCCCGTTGGGAACACTACAACTACCAGCCCGTTGGGAACACTACAACTACCAGCCCGTTGGGAACACTACAACTACCAGCCCGTTGGGAGCACTACAACTACCAGCCCGTTGGGAACACTACAACTACCAGCCCGTTGGGAACACTACAACCACCAGCCCGTTGGGAACACTACAACCACCAGCCCGTTGGGAACACTACAACTACCAGCCCGTTGGGAACACTACAACTACCAGCCTGTTGGGAACACTACAACTACCAGCCCGTTGGGAACACTACAACTACCAGCCCGTTGGGAACACTACAACTACCAGTCCGTTGGGAACACTACAACCACCAGCCCGTTGGGAACACTACAACTACCAGCCCGTTGGGAACAGTACAACTACGAGCCCGTTAGGACACTACAACTACCAGCCCGTTGGGGACACTACAACTACCAGCCCGTTGGGAACACTACAACTACCAGCCCGTTGGGAACACTACAACCACCAGCCCGTTGGGAACACTACAACTACCAGCCCGTTGGGAACACTACAACTACCAGCCCGTTGGGAACACTACAACCACCAGCCCGTTGGGAACACTACAACCACCAGCCCGTTGGGAACACTACAACTACCAGCCCGTTGGGAACACTACAACTACCAGCCCGTTGGGAACACTACAACTACCAGCCCGTTGGGAACACTACAACCACCAGCCCGTTGGGAACACTACGACTACCAGCCCGTTGGGAACACTACGACTACCAGCCCGTTGGGAACACTACAACCATCAGCCCGTTGGGAACACTACAACTACCAGCCCGTTGGGAACACTACAACTACCAGCCCGTTGGGAACACTACAACCACCAGCCCGTTGGGAACACTACAACTACCAGCCCGTTGGGAACACTACAACTACCAGCCTGTTGGGAACACTACAACCACCAGCCCGTTGGGAACACTACAACCACCATCCGGGGGCACAGTACAACCACCAGCCCGTTGGGAACACTACAACTACCAGCCTGTTGGGAACACTACAACCACCAGCCCGTTGGGAACACTACAACTACCAGCCCGTTGGGAACACTACAACTACCAGCCCGTTGGGAACACTACAACTACCAGCCCGTTGGGAACACTACAACTACCAGCCTGTTGGGAACACTACAACCACCAGCATGTTGGGAACACTACAACTACCAGCCCGTTGGGAACACTACAACCACCAGCCCGTTGGGAACACTACAACCACCAGCCCGTTGGGAACACTACAACTACCAGCCCGTTGGGAACACTACAACTACCAGCCCGTTGGGAACACTACAACCACCAGCCTGTTGGGAACACTACAACTACCAGCACGTTGGGAACACTACGACTACCAGCCCGTTGGGAACACTACAACTGCCAGCCCGTTGGGAACACTACAACTACCAGCCCGTTGGGGACACTACAACTACCAGCCCGTTGGGAACACTACAACCACCAGCCCGTTGGGAACACTACAACTACCAGCCCGTTGGGAACACTACAACTACCAGCCTGTTGGGAACACTACAACCACCAGCCCGTTGGGAACACTCTACAACTACCAGCCTGTTGGGAACACTACAACCACCAGCCCGTTGGGAACACTACAACTACCAGCCCGTTGGGAACACTACAACTACCAACCCGTTGGGAACACTACAACCACCAGCCCGTTGGGAACACTACAACCACCAGCCTGTTGGGAACACTACAACCACCAGCCTGTTGGGAACACTACAACTACCAGCCCGTTGGGAACACTACAACCACCAGCCTGTTGGGAACACTACAACCACCAGCCCGTTGGGGACACTACAACCACCAGCCCGTTGGGAACACTACAACTACCAGCCCGTTGGGAACACTACAACTACCAACCCGTTGGGAACACTACAACCACCAGCCCGTTGGGAACACTACAACTACCAGCCCGTTGGGAACACTACGACTACCAGCCCGTTGGGAACACTACAACTACCAGCCTGTTGGGAACACTACAACCACCAGCCCGTTGGGAACACTACAACCACCATCCGGGGGCACAGTACAACCAGCAGCCCGTTGGGAACACTACAACTACCAGCCTGTTGGGAACACTACAACCACCAGCCCGTTGGGAACACTACAACTACCAGCCCGTTGGGAACACTACAACTACCAGCCCGTTGGGAACACTACAACTACCAGCCCGTTGGGAACACTACAACTACCAGCCTGTTGGGAACACTACAACCACCAGCCTGTTGGGAACACTACAACTACCAGCCCGCTGGGAACACTACAACCACCAGCCTGTTGGGAACACTACAACCACCAGCCCGTTGGGAACACTACAACCACCAGCCCGTTGGGAACACCACAACTACCAGCCCGTTGGGAACACTACAACTACCAGCCTGTTGGGAACACTACAACTACCAGCCCGTTGGGAACACTACAACTACCAGCCTGTTGGGAACACTACAACCACCAGCCCGTTGGGAACACTACAACCACCATCCGGGGGCACAGTACAACCAGCAGCCCGTTGGGAACACTACAACCACCAGCCCGTTGGGAACACTACAACCACCAGCCCGTTGGGAACACTACAACTACCAGCCCGTTGGGAACACTACAACTACCAGCCCGTTGGGAACACTACAACTACCAGCCCGTTGGGAACACTACAACTACCAGCCTGTTGGGAACACTACAACCACCAGCCTGTTGGGAACACTACAACTACCAGCCCGTTGGGGACACTACAACTACCTGCCAGTTGGGAACACTACAACTACCAGCCCGTTGGGAACACTACAACCACCAGCCCGTTGGGAACACTACAACTACCAGCCCGTTGGGAACACTACAACTACCAGCCTGTTGGGAACACTACAACTACCAGCCCGTTGGGAACACTACAACCACCAGCCCGTTGGGAACACTACAACTACCAGCCCGTTGGGAACACTACAACTACCAGCCCGTTGGGAACACTACAACTACCAGCCTGTTGGGAACACTACAACCACCAGCCCGTTGGGAACACTACAACCACCATCCGGGGGCACAGTACAACTACCAGCCCGTTGGGAACACTACAACTACCAGCCCGTCGGGAACACTACAACCACCAGCCCGATGGGAACACTACAACTACCAGCCCGTTGGGAACACTACAACTACCAGCCCGTTGGGAACACTACAACTACCAGCCTGTTGGGAACACTACAACCACCAGCCCGTTGGGAACACTACAACCACCAGCCCGTTGGGAACACTACAACTACCAGCCCGTTGGGAACACTACAACTACCAGCCCGTTGGGAACACTACAACTACCAGCCCGTTGGGGACACTACAACTACCAGCCCGTTGGGAACACTACAACTACCAGCCCGTTGGGAACACTACAACCACCAGCCCGTTGGGAACACTACAACTACCAGCCCGTTGGGGACACTACAACTACCAGCCCGTTGGGAACACTACAACTACCAACCCGTTGGGAACACTACAACCACCAGCCCGTTGGGAACACTACAACTACCAGCCCGTTGGGAACACTACAACTGCCAGCCCGTTGGGAACACTACAACTACCAGCCCGTTGGGAACACTACAACCACCAGCCCGTTGGGAACACTACAACTACCAGCCCGTTGGGAACACTACAACCACCAGCCCGTTGGGAACACTACAACCACCAGCCCGTTGGGAACACTACAACTACCAGCCCGTTGGGAACACTACAACTACCAGCCTGTTGGGAACACGACAACTACAGCCCGTTGGGGACACTACAACCACCAGCCCGTTGGGAACACTACAACTACCAGCCCGTTGGGAACACTACAACCACCAGCCCGTTGGGAACACTACAACTACCAGCCCGTTGGGAACACTACAACTACCAGCCCGTTGGGAACACTACAACTACCAGCCCGTTGGGAACACTACAACTACCAGCCCGTTGGGAGCACCACAACTACCAGCCCGTTGGGAACACTACAACTACCAGCCCGTTGGGAACACTACAACCACCAGCCCGTTGGGAACACTACAACCACCAGCCCGTTGGGAACACTACAACTACCAGCCCGTTGGGAACACTACAACTACCAGCCTGTTGGGAACACTACAACTACCAGCCCGTTGGGAACACTACAACTACCAGCCCGTTGGGAACACTACAACTACCAGCCCGTTGGGAACACTACAACCACCAGCCCGTTGGGAACACTACAACTACCAGCCCGTTGGGAACAGTACAACTACGAGCCCGTTAGGACACTACAACTACCAGCCCGTTGGGAACACTACAACCACCAGCCCGTTGGGAACACTACAACTACCAGCCCGTTGGGAACACTACAACCACCAGCCCGTTGGGAACACTACAACCACCAGCCCGTTGGGAACACTACAACTACCGGCCCGTTGGGAACACTACAACTACCAGCCTGTTGGGAACACGACAACTACAGCCCGTCGGGGACACTACAACCACCAGCCCGTTGGGAACACTACAACTACCAGCCCGTTGGGAACACTACAACCACCAGCCCGTTGGGAACACTACAACTACCAGCCCGTTGGGAACACTACAACTACCAGCCCGTTGGGAACACTACAACTACCAGCCCGTTGGGAACACTACAACTACCAGCCCGTTGGGAGCACCACAACTACCAGCCCGTTGGGAACACTACAACTACCAGCCCGTTGGGAACACTACAACCACCAGCCCGTTGGGAACACTACAACCACCAGCCCGTTGGGAACACTACAACTACCAGCCCGTTGGGAACACTACAACTACCAGCCTGTTGGGAACACTACAACTACCAGCCCGTTGGGAACACTACAACTACCAGCCCGTTGGGAACACTACAACTACCAGCCCGTTGGGAACACTACAACCACCAGCCCGTTGGGAACACTACAACTACCAGCCCGTTGGGAACAGTACAACTACGAGCCCGTTAGGACACTACAACTACCAGCCCGTTGGGGACACTACAACCACCAGCCCGTTGGGAACACTACAACTACCAGCCCGTTGGGAACACTACAACCACCAGCCCGTTGGGAACACTACAACTACCAGCCCGTTGGGAACACTACAACTACCAGCCCGTTGGGAACACTACAACCACCAGCCCGTTGGGAACACTACAACCACCAGCTCGTTGGGAACACTACAACTACCAGCCCGTTGGGAACACTACAACTACCAGCCCGTTGGGAACACTACAACTACCAGCCCGTTGGGAACACTACAACCACCAGCCCGTTGGGAACACTACAACCACCAGCCCGTTGGGAACACTACGACTACCAGCCCGTTGGGAACACTACAACCATCAGCCCGTTGGGAACACTACAACTACCAGCCCGTTGGGAACACTACAACTACCAGCCCGTTGGGAACACTACAACTACCAGCCTGTTGGGAACAGTACAACTACCAGCCCGTTGGGAACACTACAACTACCAGCCCGTTGGGAACACTACAACCACCAGCCCGTTGGGAACACTACAACCACCATCCGGGGGCACAGTACAACTACCAGCCCGTTGGGAACACTACAACTACCAGCCTGTTGGGAACACTACAACCACCAGCCTGTTGGGAACACTACAACCACCAGCCCGTTGGGAACACTACAACTACCAGCCCGTTGGGAACACTACAACCACCAGCCCGTTGGGAACACTACAACCACCAGCCCGTTGGGGACACTACAACCACCAGCCCGTTGGGAACACTACAACCACCAGCCCGTTGGGAACACTACAACCACCAGCCCGTTGGGAACACTACAACTACCAGCCCGTTGGGAACACTACAACTGCCCCGTTGGGAACACTACAACTACCAGCCCGTTGGGAACACTACAACTACCAGCCTGTTGGGAACACTACAACTACGAGGCCGTTGGGAACACTACAACCACCAGCCCGTTGGGAACACTACAACCACCAGCCCGTTGGGAACACTACAACTACCAGCCTGTTGGGAACACTACAACTACCAGCCCGTTGGGAACACTACAACCACCAGCCCGTTGGGAACACTACAACTACCAGCCCGTTGGGAACACTACAACTACCAGCCCGTTGGGAACACTACAACTACCAGCCCGTTGGGAACACTACAACTACCAGCCCGTTGGGAACACTACAACTACGAGCCCGTTGGGAACACTACAACCACCAGCCCGTTGGGAACACTACAACCACCAGCCCGTTGGGAACACTACAACTACCAGCCTGTTGGGAACACTACAACCACCAGCCCGTTGGGAACACTACAACCACCAGCCCGTTGGGAACACTACAACTACCAGCCCGTTGGGAACACTACAACTACCAGCCTGTTGGGAACACTACAACCACCAGCCCGTTGGGAACACTACAACTACCAGCCCGTTGGGAACACTCCAACTACCAGAGTGTTGGGAACACTCCAACTACCAGCCCGTTGGGAACACTACAACTACCAGCCCGTTGGGAACACTACAACTACCAGCCCGTTGGGGACACTACAACTACCGGCCCGTTGGGAACACTACAACCACCAGCCCGTTGGGAACACTACAACTACCAGCCCGTTGGGAACACTACAACCACCAGCCCGTTGGGAACACTACAACTACCAGCCCGTTGGGAACACTACAACCACCAGCCCGTTGGGAACACTACAACCACCAGCCTGTTGGGAACACTACAACTACCAGCCCGTTGGGAACACTACAACCACCAGCCCGTTGGGAACACTACAACTACCAGCCCGTTGGGAACACTACAACCACCAGCCCGTTGGGAACACTACAACCCCCAGCCCGTTGGGAACACTACAACTACCAGCCCGTTGGGAACACTACAACTACCAGAGTGTTGGGAACACTCCAACTACCAGCCCGTTGGGAACACTACAACCACCAGCCCGTTGGGAACACTACAACTACCAGCCCGTTGGGGACACTACAACCACCAGCCCGTTGGGAACACTACAACTACCAGCCCGTTGGGAACACTACAACTACCAGCCCGTTGGGAACACTACAACTACCAGCCCGTTGGGAACACTACAACTACCAGCCCGTTGGGAACACTACAACTACCAGCCCGTTGGGAACACTACAACTACCAGCCCGTTGGGAACACTACAACCACCAGCCCGTTGGGAACACTACAACCACCAGCCCGTTGGGAACACTACAACTACCAGCCTGTTGGGGACACTACAACTACCAGCCCGTTGGGGACACGGCTGCTACCAGCCCAGTGGGGTCACTACTCACACACTGGACTTCCCTCGGGGAAAAGCATCGACAAAACATAACAAAATCGTCACAATTCCTACCGCCCCTACCCTCCAAGCCAAAAATGTCAGCACAGACCGTTGAAAATAGCCGCACAATGCAGCACCTCAGACTTCAATGTCAGTGCACGTCTACAAAATTGGCCTGGTCCAGGGGGGCGATACGCAGCACTTTCGTTGTTAGCAATGATCATGCTGTATGCGGGACAGTCCCAGTCCAGTTGCTTGGGTGCAGGCAGGATTGGTCTGCGGCACAAACATGAAACGTTCTGCTGTCATTGCTTATTTTTCTTATGCATGCAGTGGAGTGTCCACAACTCTGTCTGTTGTCAATCATGTAAGACAGAAGGTAATCCCTCAACACTGACTACAACCCGTCACATGTTCTTTCACCTTCCATGTCATGGCGTAGTTGGGACAGGACACATATCCCCGAACACGGACAACTTCAGACTGCCCTTTTGGGCTTTTGCCTACCCATGAAAGTGCCGGCCAAATAAATAGTGGAAAACCCAATGCCCGGCCCACAACATGCTCCGCATACCACTCACCTCATTGACACTTTTGGCGGTACGGAAAAGGGCAGGGTTACGGACTGCGTTCTGCACCAGAAAGAAGCTATGTGCATGTGGCGGCATTGTCCCGCGTCACAGGACTAAAAAGGCGAAAAATGGAAGAGTCTCATCACTCACCCACCTTGAGCCCCAGTTAAACAAGTGCTTCCCTTCACAAAGCACAGTGCATTGTCGGCTTCTGCAGTACGTTTGCTTCACATCCGTCAGGTTTGGGCCCGCAACCGGGCCTCCTTCAATGCCATTCCAAACAAAATCTGGGGCCATCCACTACTCGGCTGAAGTCAGGCACAGGGACAGGAACGTAATCATCTCCAAACACAAGGTAGTCTACTTGGAGGTGATGACGGCGGTTGCAAGCCAACCGACGGCGGTTGTGGGCTAACCTACGGCGGTTGTGGGCTCATCGACGCCGGTTGGCGGCCAAGCGACGGCAGAGAGACTCGACGTCGTTTTACAACAAATGCACGTGAGCACACATGGACTGCTTGGAAAGCGTGGCAAGGAGGGCACCGAAACTCGTGCCGGACAGCGCACACGGGGTCTACAATTCCAGCGCGGTCCGCAGGGTCACGCCAGCCCCGCGTTTGCGACAAGGCCCTGAACAGCCGTTTCCACGGCGCGCACCACGCCTTCGTAGCCCCCGACAAAATACGGGTCAGGCGTATCCTGCATGCCCAACTGGGGGGCATACGTGGGCAGGAACAGGTGCAGCTTCGACTGGTGGTGGAAGGGGCACATGCCGCGCAGGTCCGAAAGGTTTTCTGAGTCCATCGCAAGCACCAAGTCGAACTCCTCGAAGTCCTGCGCCTGCACCTGCTTGGCCCTATGCCCACCCAAATCCACGTTGGCCACGGCCTTTGCTGCTGCACGCATCTCAGCGGATGCCGGGTGGCCTGCGAAGTGGCCGCCGGTGCCTGCAGACTTCACCTTCGTCCCGGGCGCATGCTTCCGCAGCAGGCCCTCGGCCACGGCGGAGCGGTTGATGTTGCCCAAGCAAACAAAGATGACGGAGGGCGCCATGCCACTTGAAAGCAAACGCAAATGGAAGCAAACGCACGCGGCGGAACAAATTGCTCTCGTGGGTCTGATCCATCTCGGGTATGAGCATTATGTGATTAGCAAGGGGACCAAAGTGCATTTCACACAGCAGCGCCCAGTGATTGTCAATACTCAACAACGATACAATGACAAAGGTCGTCGACAGACAACAAAGAGCAGCTGTACATCTGTGGGTGTGCCCATCAACAGCCGGACCCTACGGGGGAATGTTTGCCCGGCGCGCGCCTGGCGCGCTACCTTTCTATTACCTATCCCGACTTCAGCCCGAGATATACCCTCTGATGGAGAAGGCCCCCCCAATAGACCATGATGGACTGCGCACCTTCCCTACAAAGCACGTTGCATAATTAGGCAACAGCTGTGAATTCAACAACCCCAAATGTCATTTGTATTGTACTTAACAAACGGTGCTTTGCCTTTACCTTTCCCATGGATTTCGCTATGGTAATAAGTCCCCAAGCCGCAAGCGGTTTGGACGGCGTTTCTGCCTCACGTCACAAGAACGAAGCGCAAACTCAGCATTGGCTACATCACCCCTGCCTTCTCAGGGGCACAAAGTTGGGCGGAATGGCTACATCACCCCTGCTTTCTTGGGGTACCCATGGTGCCGAGAAATCAACCTAGTAAGGAGTGGATGTGGTGGAAACGGGCAAAAAATGGATGAAAATGGGTGAAATTGGGTGAGAATCCAAATATACCACATCCCGAATGTGAAAGAAGCATCAAAATACCCGCTGTCAAACAACAATAATGCCCATAGTATCACAAAGCACGGGGTTCTAGGACGGCTAGACATGCAAATAGTTGCACTGCGCGCACTGCACTTAGTGCACCCCCTAAAAGGTCACCAGTGGGGCACGGGTCAAAAAAGATGCCCAGCGCGCACCTAGCGCGCTAACGCTCCCCCTACGGCCATTACAATTCAATTTTTCCCTTTTCCCTTGCCCCTATGCTACATCCACTAACCTTTGACGTGAGAGCGAGAGAGTGCGGATTTCCCTTACGCCAGTCCAACCCCCAAAACAACGAGGTGTGTCCCCAGTGCAAATGGTGTTTGCGACTTATTGCAACTTTTGAAACATTTGCACGCATACACACAGGGTGGCCAGGACCCCTTGCCTCTCTACCAGCTGCTGGAGCCTCAGCTCCTGAAGTGCGCATGCCCTGGCGCACTGGTGGGCCGTCCTTGGTTTTAAGGAGCTTGAGGAGCTGCGCCCAAAAGGTTTAAAATCTTGTGCTCCGCCAACTAAGCTAGAGCGGCTCTTCCGAGACTTTGGATAGGGGGTTAGGGGGGTGGCATGATGGGCATCAAAGAGCGTTGTCCCATTTTGGACTCGAATAAGGGCTGGTGTATTACAGTTCAGAGTCCTGCGCCTCCAGCCAGCCTTCACCCAACCTTCGACTTGTATAGCATACCCCACAAGCAACGCAAAACAAGCAACAGGTAGAGAGAAGCATCAAATAAGTGTTGCAAATGGGTGTTCAACGAGTTGTCTCTCACACCGTGGTGCCATGCGGTGGTCCATTTCAAGATGCAAATGAGGCATTTTCCAACCAGGTTCAGGAGAACCTAAAGGACCCAGCTCAGCCCTGGTTGCAAGTCTTGATTTGGGCCATGTTGTCAAGGTTGGCGCATCATTGTCAATGTATACACACCACACCAAACACACTGGAGCAACACAAACACGAACCGAGAAAGCCGAGAAGGAAGCAAAAGCCCACGATCCGCAACTTTCACTTACCGAATTGGTGTACAATTGCCCCTTCTACTTGATAACGGATCGCACGGCAGGCATGCTTTGGATGCACATGCACATGGGGCACATCCTGCTATCAGTGGCGGAGAAAATGGTCAAGCATGGCTTATGATTTCATGTGGCACCGGGGGGGGTTACAATGTTGTACCGGCTTCCACAAACAAAAACTCCTCTCCCGTTGGGTGATCCACATCAATCCACATCCAGAAACCGGTGAAATCATGGATATCAATGCTTCAACTTTTGTCAACCGGGCACAATTGCAATATCTCACCTATGAACTGAAGAGGCCATCCAAATAGGCTGGGTGGTCCCTGCGGCAGATCATGATTGACACCCCAAGGGGGATTTTTGCCACACTCATCGGCATCCACGTCAACCACACCGGATATGTGGTGGTAGAGTACCATCAACACTCTCCTTTACAACAGAAACCAACCGATCTTCGCAGACGATACGGTTCTCAAGCACTTGGCAAATGGGCCTACCGGGGGTCCGTACAAAGCCATCCGAACGCATGAGAGGGAATGGTTGCCCGGCGCGCTACTTTTCTATTAACTATCCCAACTTCAGCCCTAGATTTGCCCTCTCATGGAGAAGCCCCTGCTATGTCACCCCTACATTCTCGTGGATTGCGAGTCCCTAACCCCAACTCAAGGGGCCACGCAACAAAGCGTGGATTGAGAGTCCCTAACCCCAACTCAAGGGGCCACGCAACAAAGTGTGGATTACGAGCCCCTAACCCCAACTCAAGGGGCAACAAAGCGTGGATTCAGAGATTGTCCCGGTTTCCTGCATAGCACCGGAAAGTTGGGGCCTAAAAGAGGGCAGAAATGCTACGTCACCCCTGCATTCTCGGGGGTCCCCAACAAAGGGGACAAAATCAGAGGTCAAAGCCTACGCTAGGGGTCACAATGATGCCCCTAGTATCTCAAAGTATGGGTCTCTAGTACAGCCAGATGCCCAAATAGCTACACTGCGCTAAGTGCGCCCCCTTAGTGCAACCCCTAAAAGGCCACCGACGGGGCAGGGGTCAAAAAAAGATGCCCGGCGCACGCGCGGCGCGCTAGCGCTCCCCCTGAGACCCATTGGATAATGAACGAACACAACGCCAATGTGGATCAACATTGGGGTGTAATTGATCCCACCCGCCGGCCGTCATGCGTATGCCAGGCTAAAGGGGCCTGCCCCACTCACCCCCGTCAATGCAACACCCACATGCCCGGCCTCGGACTGTGCGCCTGCGCCTGCGACCGACACCGGCTTCAGGACCCCGACTGCGCGTTGGCGATGCCTGACCCTCAGCCCCTCATTTGGGCACTGAAAGATATGGACACACGGAATGTCGCGGAAACGAGGTGGGTCCCTTTTTTGTTGTACCGCGGGTTGTGCTGAAGCATGGCCCTATCTGAGCGTGACCGCCCTGTGCTACTGCTTTTCTTGATTTGGCCCATGCTTGTGCATGCGCGCGCACGGGGGGGGGGGGGTTTACGGTATAAGGGCAGCACCTTTCTTCAAGGCCTTATGTGTAAGATACGGGGAGTTCCTTGCAGAAGACAATGAGGATACGTGGCAAATTCACGGGATAGACTTACTGCTCACATAGGGGGAATCTTTGCACTGCGCGCGCACTGCGCGCTACTTTTAGACTATGTTCCCCCGGAAGAGCCCCCAAGCACACCCCTTGGAAACGCCCTTAGAATTGGGTGACCCAAACTGCCCCAGCTCAAGAAAGTTGCAAACCACCTTCCCTGAACATAACACACATCATGCACATCTGGAAAGGCCATGAACAGCGCATTGGTCGCCACCCTCAAGAACACACAACTGTCTTTCTGATCCATTGTCAACTAAGTACACATTGAGAATACGCAACTTGTGTGCACAACATGACACAGTTGCAGAGTCAAAGAAATGTCACACTGTCACATGTGTGCGTGTCAATGCAATCCGTACAATATTGCAATTCACACTTGTCACACATGGACATCTTTTCAGGGTCAAACTTGGTGCAACAAAGGGCACAAACATCCCCATCATCACCCACAACATCCTCATCATCATTGTCCTCCTGTGTAGGTGCGGTCCATACATGTGTAGGTACGTGTTCCCACGGACCATATGGAGGGTACCGTACCTGTCTTCGAATCAAAAATTGCTGCAAATGCAAGAGTACACGCACGTACTCATGCAACTCCGTACCGGATCCCCTCCATATGTTCCTTACGATGCCCCACTGCCACATGCGTGCAAACAAGTGCTCAATGCGTGCCCTATAGAAACCATGAACATCGTTGTACTCCTTTTGCCGCTCGGTCAACGTCTTTCGACCGATAAATGGCCATGCCACATGGAGGCGCCCCTTGTATGCACCATCCATGGAGCCAATCTCATAATCAATATAATGCCCCTTGCTCCTTTTCGGCCCTTCGCGATCCCAAATGAGAACATCCGCCGATGTCCCCGGGGCCAACAGACAAATCCACACGATGTTGCCCAAGCTGTCAATGGCAACCGTAACTTTGTATACGCACCCGGCGTATTTAGGATTAAACAAGACATCACAAAGGATGCCTCCTATGGACGCAATGGGCATGCTATCCACGTAGTGTGTCACGAAATATGGAAAGTGTGGGACGTGGTTCCACTCCGACAATCTTTCCGCCCATCGAATTTCAGCGACAACACCATTCAAGTAAGAACGAACATGATGCACACTTGCCCACCAAGCCTCTGCGGAGCACCCTGTTGCTCCGGAGAGGAGATGAGCACACCTATGAGGTGGAGTGTGCTTGAGGAAGAAAAAGAAGCGGAACAAATGTTCGCGTGGACGTAAATCATCATGTCCATACTTTAGCCAAAACTCCTCGGCAGAGTAGGCATCAATACCCATATGACTGATTTGCGTCCTTAAGGACCGAGTTCCGCCACAACGCTTAATCCACCACTCAACACCATCTTTTTGCGGGTCAAGAGGATGAGTTCCGGTGCTTTTCTCGTGTATATGGAGCAACATCTCCAGGATCTTGTCTTCCGTTTGTTTGTTCATTTTTGCCACCTCCTCCTCGGTGAATGTTCGAGGTTCATCGGGTTGCTTCCTTTTCTTGGTTTTTTTAGCCGGTGGTTTCGGTTGTTGTGAGGAAGGGGCTCTTTCCTTTCCCTTGCGGTTAGAATCGGATTGGGGTTAAGATTGGGTAGCCACAAGGGGTTGCGAGGACTGAGAAGGTTGAGGGAGACTGGAGCTAGACGAAGCCACATCGGCTCGAGGGGGGGCAGCAACACAAAAAAAAAAAAAGGAGACAAAATTGTGAGTCCCTAACCCCAACTCGAGGGGCCACACCGAAGCGTGGATTGTGAGTCCCTAACCCCAACTCGAGGGGCCACGCAACGAAGCGTGGATTGTGAGTCCCTAACCCCAACTCGAGGGGCCACACCGAAGCGTGGATTGTGAGTCCCTAACCCCAACTCGAGGGGCCACACCGAAGCGTGGATTGTGAGTCCCTAACCCCAACTCGAGGGGCCACACCGAAGCGTGGATTCAAAGATTGTCCCGGTTTCCTCAATAGCACCGGAAGGTTGGGGCCCAAAAGAGGGCGGAAATGCTACGTCACCCCTGCATTCTCGGGGGTCCCCAAAAGAAGGGGAACAAAATCAGATGTCAAAACCTACGCCAAGGGTCACCATGATGCACCACGCAACAAAGCGTGGATTCAAAGATTGTCCCGGTTTCCTCAATAGCACCGGAAGGTTGGGGGCCAAAAGACGGCGGAAATGCTACGTCATCCTTGCATTCTCGGGGGTCCCCAACAAAGGGGGACAAAATCAGAAGTCAAAACCTACGCTACGGGTCACCATGATGCCCCTAGGGGCCCCTAGTATCACAAAGTATGGGTCTCTAGTACGGCCAGACGCCCAAATAGTTGCATTGCGCGCGCACTGCGCTTAAGGCTCCCCCATACTATCCACGGCACCCTAGGTGCACCGGGCTAGCCTTCCAGAAAGCTGTCTAGACCCATGTCCAGATATATCCAGAAGGAGCAGGAGAACAGCGAGGAGCACGCGAGGCAGGGGGGGATAAAGCAGAGTAAGATGGGCCCCTCACTTTAACAGTTGGCCAGGCAGCCACAGCAGTTGGCAGCAAAAGAACAGCGAACGATGCTTTATAGGAGACCTGTATGATACAGATAAGTAGGAAATGCCTGTGCAGCACCAGCCTCAGCCCTGCACACTGTGCCGCCCCTATCCCTCCCCACGAGGGCGGGGGGGGGGGGGTCCCCGCTACTCATGTGGCGGGCCAACAAGTATTGGCCCGTACAAGTATTGGTATGAGATTCAAACTGCACCACTCAAGAGAATATTGGGGCCCGCGGCAGGCAATGATACGGAGAGATGGGGGACAGCTATGCACCGCATGCACATTGCGTGCACATTTGCTGGAGCCCACGTTTGAGACCAATGAAAATCAGGACCTCCCGAAAGTGCCAAAACACTATTCCTCATCGTCATCACCGTCATCGTCGTCTCCATAGGCATCCTCATCAACCCATGACCGATGATACTGGTTTCTATCCAGAGCAGAATGAGGCTTGAGGTAGGGTCCCGATACTTCCGGTTGTGCAAAAGCTGTGCACCGCATGCGCATGCGTCCCTCTGGTGGTGCAGAATAATGATGCAGAGCGTCGCTATTCTATGCATATGCAGTCCTGGTCTTGTTTACGCCAATGGCGCCGCAGTCCTGAGATGGTCGGTCCTGCAGAGAAATGATACGGAGCAATATGGAGGAGCGGTCACCTTTCAGAAGAATGCCCCCTCCACCCCCTCCTCCGGTCTGCCGTCGGGTACACCCTTCCACCTTCCCTCCCTCCCTCCCTGCCTGCCTGCCTCCATCCCTCCATACCTCCATCCGCTCAGTCCTGTTGAAACAAGAAGTGCCACCTTCCCCTTCCCCGCCTCCAATCAACACCGACAGACTCAGCGCCTCGCAGATCAAGTCTCGAGGCAGCGCCTTGCCATATACAACAAACGTCAAGGTGGACACTGGTCACCAGCACAACGGCGGGCACAAAATGCAGGTGCCTCCAAGACATTCTGCAAATGCACCAACGTCTCCCAACCCTCGGGTACCCGGATATGGTACGATACGCAGCAACTGCAGCACCTTCGTGCGTGCTGCCGCTTCTTGAATGTTTAGGTTTTGTCCCTCCAACACATAGCATGCACAGCACTCAAGTGGGGCTCAGGGTCCATGCTCCTATCCATAGGTGACACAGACAATCAACTGAAAAACACAGTTGGGTTATATATATAAATATATAGTTTATATCCACAAACTAAGGTTTGGCCATGGGCCTTCAAACCCCATTTCTCGGGGGGGGGGGGGGCTCAAAATGTCGGTGGAGCCGCCACTTGGCTTCAGTCACGGCTGCCTTCACACAACCTTCATCGCCTCATCAGTTCACCGCGTGACAACAGTGTTCTGCTGCAGGTGCTTCGAGTCCCTCTCCTCCCTGAATTGCGGTCAGAGCGACCTTGCCATTAGCTGTGTTCGTTTCTTTCTCGGGGCCGCGAATGGTCAGGGTGCAATGTCCGCATTAGGCTCTGGCCACGCCAGCCCCACGGCTGTCATCGCCGTCTGTCCACCATGCCAAATTAAGGCGCTTTCACAGTACTATTTGCGATCACAAGTTCAATTGCTTTCTCATTGGGGGGGCGGGGGGGGCATCAGCTAGAGTCAGGCTACCACTCCCAGGAGTCGCCCTTTGTGACGCAAACCCTTCAGTGCCACAGCGGATATTGAGCCACACGCCGGTGTACACGGGGCCCTTGGGGCGTGGGTGAGGACCCGGGGAATGCGTGCCAGAGCCGTCCTGTTCAGACGCAGCGCAAAATATCGCAGTTGCAACGAGGCCCCACTGCCCATCGCGTGTCCGCCCGGCCTCCGGCATGAGGCAAAACAAAGCGGCCCCGCAACGGAACGCCCGAAGTCATGAGCAGTACCCCCCCCCCCCCCTTGTCGTTCCCCACCCCAGGGAAGACGGTCCCCCACCACCCGCTGGGGGACGGTCGTCCAGTGACCCCCCCCCCCCTGGGGAACGACAAGGGGTGGGGAACGACAAAGGGGGGGGGGGTATATGTTACGTCATTCAACGTTCTTTGTCAAGGCAACGGGCCCCAGCCCCACGCACACCCCTGACACACCGTTGAAGTGGCAGGTTCACATGCCTGACCCATGGGTCCGCGTCAGGGGTCTACGCACCCCCTCCCACCTCCCGCCAGAGGCCAGTGGAACATCCGACTGTCTCCACCGCCTGACTTGAGCACCGCTCCCACTCTCCAAACCAGGCCCGGTCAAGCCTCAAAACAAGGAAAATACAACCACTATCTCGATGGTAGAGCCACAAGCAAACACCCCACCGCAGGCCATTTGGGGGGGGGGGGCTCGTATCGTGCCCCGTCCGGCTGCCTGCGTGCAGATCACCCGTCGGGAGTGACCGGAGGGCGCACAGGCCTGTCAATCTCACAATCGCTTGCCACGGCTGCCATACCCAGACAGACACACAGTCATGACAGGCGCCAGCAGCAATCCAAATTGGGTCTTGGGTGACGTGACGTACAAAGTGTGCGTGGGTGTGGGTGTGCCAAGGTATCAATTCCATTCCTGCTCAAACTGCGAGGCTCAACACTCCCTACGGTCCCACCAGCACTGCACACCATCACTTCAGCGTTCCGGCCCCGCAGGAGGCCGCGCAGGGGGGGGCGGACACCACCCAAATGAACAACAACCGCCGCTGACGAGCCAGGGCTCCTGCCCGGAAACCCGATGGAGAGACAACACATACGCGTTGAATGTGTGTTTGTGTGCGCGTGTGGGTGGGTGTGGGTGTGTGGGTGTGGGCAAATACGACAGAATACGACGCAACCTCCACTTTTGCAACGGCCTGTACGCACATCACACCAGCGGGGGCATGAGCATCGAGAAGGCACAAAGGTGGGGACGGCAGCGGGGCGCAGGGGGGAGGAGTGCCCCAGCCTATTGCAGACTGTCCTGGCCCACAGCTCCAGGCGTTCCTGGCAGGCTCGACCAGGTGCACGAATCCGACCGTCCGGTCTTAGGGCTGCCAGTCCCCTGAGAAACGGGAATGTCCTAAACCCCCCCCCCCCCTTGCCACTTGAGCACCTCCCCGCCTGGGGTCTTCGTGATGACCGCACACCGGGCACTGATCAGGCCGTCAGGGGAGGACGCCATGGGCAGAAGGTGCATTCTGGATTCCCACCCCCAGGCAGGGAGATGCCCGCGGCAGTGCGGATGCCTGCAGTCGTGCGGATGCCTGCTTGTCATAGCAGAAGGGTCAAGGGCGAGAGGCCAATAGGCGCCGCCACAGGCTAACAGAGCCAACCACCAAGGCCTTGTGCCAACCCCCCCCCCCTTGTCCAAGCAACTGTGAATGCCCGGAAATTCACGGACCCAACGTCTGGTGTTGCTTGGACACAGGCGTTGCAAACCATCCTCCGGGGGTTTGAATCTTGGACGGCGGTGCACAGACAGAGGGCGGACAGTGCAACAGAAGACTCGGAAACAGGGATCACTGAGGGGAAATTGGCACGCACAGTTGTACCCTCACCCCCCCGTGTCGTTCCCCACCCCAGGGAAGACGGTCCCCCACCACCCCCTGGGGGATGGTCACCAAGTGACGGTCCCCCACCCCCCCCTGGGGGACCACACCCCCACCGTACACGCACATTTGCAGGCACAGAAATTGCAGCATAAAACGAAAGCACTCAGCATAGGATGCGTTCAAAGGGCTGCCAATGTACGGAGACCTACTCCTTGACCGGCTTGGTGTAAAATTTCTTGGTCCTGCTCCACTTCACCTTGAACTCTTGCACATGCTCACCACTTTCCACTGGCCGGGTCGAGGATGAAGCCTCCGATTGGGCAGGGCGGGGCGGAGAGGGAGCATGTGGCAGTGAGAGGCGCCGAACAAATTTTGGGTTGACCGAGTGACGGTCCCCCACCCCCCCCCCCCCCCCCGGGGAACGACAAGGGGTGGGAAACGACACGGGGGGGTGAGGGTAAAACAATGGGCGTTACGCTTTCACAGGCTCAGGAACGAAGCCCTTCTTGGTCAAGCTATTGGACCAATTACGAACCGCACCGCCAAAATCCACGGTGCAAAAATTGACGGAACCAACGCCTGGTGTCGCTTGGACAAGGGCGTTGCTTCCGCGCCGCACTGCACATGGCACATGGGGAAAGACACGGTGTACTATGGGGGGGAGTGTGTGCCCGGCGCGCTACCTTTGTATTAAGCATCTTATCTCTAGCCCCAAGTTTATCCTCACCTTGGGAAGTCCTCCAAGTAGACCGCACTAGACCGCAAACCTTCCCTGCAAGGCACCTTGCATAAGCTGAAATATGAGAAATATGAGAACAACACAAAATGTTACTCCCACCACTTCCAATCACCACCCTTGCCATCGTCATAAACTGGGTGCCAAGGATAGGCCAAATTCTTAGACACGGCGAGAAGGTACTCCAAATTGTTTGGTGAGGTGGGGGTGGGGAATGGTCAAAAAAAGATGCCCGGCGCATGCCTGGCGCATGACCCGCGCTCGCCCGGCGCGCTAACGCTCCCCCTATTCTGAAACCCAAGGGTAAATAATGCCACAAATGCCATCATGCCCCAATCACCTTCCTCGACACACAATATGAACATCATGCATCTCAAAGCCCACATATCGGACAGCACACACATCACACATTGGATGCACCGCCAAAATGCACCGCCAAAACCCACGGTGCGAAGATTGACGGACCCAACGCCTTGTGTTGCTTGGACACTGGCGTTGCTTGCGCAAATGGGGGGGGGGGGGATTCCGCATGAGCAAAAGGGGCATGTCGGCTGCCAACTGACTGCCAATTACAGCGGCTTAACCACCTCCCGCCGTCGGTTACACATTGGCCAGCACGGGGTAAGTGACAGCACGTCCTTTGAGGGCTAGGAGACGGCACACACCCACCGGCCTCCGCTGTATCTACGGGCGTCAAGCCCAGCCTCTCGGGTACATACAGGGGTGGGGGGGCGGTGGGGCTGTCGGACGCATACGGATACCCTGGGGCCGACGCGCAGGCACACACACAGAAGCAACCATCTGTTGCCACACGCCCCAACCGTCAACCGAGGGTGCACCCCACTCTTCGTTCGGGGTTCACCGCTGCACCTTGAGATGCAGTCACAATCATTTGCCGTGGACAGACTCGGGACTCTCTGTGGCTTAAGGAGAGCGGTGTGCGATGGGGGTTACGGGTGGTGGCGGGGTGTGTGAGCGCTTCTCGTTATGAAATCCGGCAAAACACAGAGAGTGCGCTGCCACGCACCGGTTGTTCAAAAAGTGCTTTGAACACCATGTTTTAGGGCCTGTTGTACACTACTTTTGAAAAAAAAAAAAAAAAGGAAAAGAAAAGAAAAGAAAAGAAAGAAGAAGCCCCCCCGATGAGAATGCTGCGTCATGGCAGTGCGAAGGCACGCGTCAGCAGCACATAAAACAGGGCAGAATGCTCGTCAGTGGCCACTAGGAGGCCATTGGTACCGTTCTGTCGCAGAGGAGGATGGAATGGTGGCCTGCGGAAGGACACCGCAGAGGATGTCACATTCCGGCAGACATATGCAAGGCCGCTGCTGCTGTGCTGGACTGCAGTACCCCGTCAGCCTGCCATCAAGACACGACTGCAACTGCTCCACTGGCAATGTGGCAGCCAGGCTTTGTTTAGAAGAGGGGGGACGGGGGTTTGGCTCTGAGACCCACCTGCCCAAAGAAAATCTTGGCCCACAAGTTGGCTGAGGGAAAATCAAGTTCGAATAAGCGGCCTTTGCGGGACCCCCCCAGACCCCCCCCCTTTCGTATTACTTCCGTATCAAAAACGCCTGGTGGCAGCGCGCTGAAGGCGTCGATTGCCCACTGCTCCACAGGCAGTGCGGCAGTGTACTGAAGGCGTCGATTGCCGGGTGCTCCGCTGGCACTGCGGCAAAGTGCTGTACACCCCCCACCCCCTACACACACACCTCATTCCAACATATCCAGTGGCCATTACTGCCATTGTTTCTTCAGCGCCATCCGCCGGTGGCGACCGCCAACTGCCGTCCCTTGCCCCAACGCCGCCGCTCGAGGCCACTGCCCGCCACACGTCAGCCCGGCCCTCCGTCATGACGCCTTCGACCGAGATCTCCAAAAAGAAGCGGCCTCCCCAAAGGAACGCCCCAAGTCATGAGCAGAATTGTCGTCGCAGTGTATGTTACGGAGGCAAGTGGTGCTGGTGCGTTGTGGAACAGAGTTGCTGGGCCGAGGCACGCCCTCAAGTTACAACATTACACGAGTCCCCGGTGCATCGGAGGGGGGAGGGGGGGGGGACTCCCCCCCTCCCTCCAAAGCGCCTCCCCCCCCCTCCCTCCAAAGCGCCAAGCCTACGCCCCTGCTGGTGCCTCCCTGACGGCAAGTGCCAGCTTCAACGGCATTTTGCAACCGACAGTAACCGCTGTGGCAACCTCCTGCATCCGCGTATTTCGCCGCTTCTGAGGCCGCCTCTGAGGTCCATTCCCTTCAAATGCATCCCCGACCAGGGGCCCTTGCTGCAAAAAAAAAAAAAAAACACTTGACTGGTACTTGACCCAACAACTGAGCACACCGCCACGGGGACGCTGCACACCGCAGAGCTCCGCATCATCCAGTGACACATCCCTCCGAAGTTTGTCACTGGCAAAGAGAAGACGTGCGAAGACGTATGGACCTTCGCCCGCAGCCGACGCACGATGGACGGAGAAAACGGGCCGGCGCGGGGCGATGACCTGCCGGCGGGGGGTGGTGCACTGCCGGTCCAGCGCCGGGGGCGGTCCCGAGGCCACCCTCAGTGAAAGGCAAAAAAAAAAAAGAAAAAGAAAAAAAAAAGCATCGTTGCGAAAGGCCTGCCCCTGCCCCCAACCACTTTGTCAGCCCTGAACACCGCCTTTGATCAGTAGCAGTAGCGGTAGTAGCTCGACTCTACCACCCACTCACCGGGACCCGAAGGCGGCGGGAACGCCAGTGGATACAGCGTGGGATACAGCGAAGGTCTCTGTTCCAGAGCGGATGGGGCGGTTAGGCCGCTGTCGCCGTGGTGTACAAAGCGTAGAGGGGTCGCACTGGAGGCGGAGTAGGTGGGGGTCACCGCCGAGACCGAGGCCGGGGCCCCCACGGGCACTCCGAGCGCGCCCCCCCCGGCGCTCCCCAGGGGCCTGGGGTGTGGCAGGCCCAGAGCGGAGCCCTGGAAGAGGGGGAGGCGCCCCCCCGCCACGGGGCACAGGGGCGCGGGCTGTGGCAGGGGGGTGCTGAGGGGCGGCGGATACACCGTCGGCATCGGGGGAGCGGGCCAGAGCAGGGCGGGCGTGGGGGGGCGGGGGGGAGGGCCCAGGGCGGGCGTGGGGGGGCGGGGGGGAGGGCCCAGGGCAGGCGTGGGGGGGCGGGGGGGAGGACCCCCCGGGGCCGTCGTGGGGCTTGCGGGGGCCGCCGCTGCCGGCCGCTGGGCCGCCCTTCGGGGCCCTGCAGCCCGCACCGCCCGGGTCTTTGGGGCGTGGGGGCCGGGAAGGTGCAGCGGCTTGGGCGGCGCACATGCGGCAGGGGCCGCGCGGGGCTGAGAGCGCACGCACGGGGCTGTGGTCGGCGGAGGAGGGGCCGCTGGCCCTTCGGTATCGCCTGCGCAGCGAGCGGAAGACGTGCAGGAGACCGTGTCCTCTCCCGCCTTCTTTGCTTTTCTTGGTGTGGGTCCCCCCAAATAGCCCCCCCGCCCCGCCCACACACACAGCAGGTTGGTCACCCGCACCATTCCCTTGATGCCGTGCTGTGTGCAGGCAACACTCCAAAAAAGCACAAGTGCAGTCGGTTCTCGCTCTGAGAGTGCGTTTCGTTTTCTCACACCCATTGGCATCGTCTTTCATTCCCTCCTTCTTGAAGTCACGTGCCTTTGAGTCGGTGCAACACAGTGGCTCTTGGGAGGGGGCTGTGTGAAACAGAGCTCGTCTTCCACCTACACCTTCGCTGAGCTCATCCACCCCCAACAGCTCCCTGTCCTGTGGGACCTATGACTCTTATGAGACTAATGTGACATTGGGCACCTGCGGGTCGAGACCGTTTTGCCCTGCTGTACTCCCGCTCTATAGCCGTCGTTGCCGCCACAGTCCCGTTGTCACAAGGAGAGGGGAGGGCGCACAGCCTGTCGGACTTGGAGCAGCTCATGTGGGGCACAGGGGAGTAGGTTTGGGGGGGGGGGGGGGGAGCTGCCGGCGATCGGCGCGGGCCAATAGCCGGGAAAGGGTGCCCACTCCCCGTGTCTCCACCACACATATAGGAATGCAAGAGCACAGACTAGACTAGCCACATCCATCCCGGGCGTAGGATGAATTGGGCCTGGTCTAGTCTCCAAACCAACGCCCCTGCTGAACCGGGATACCTCGGCGACAGACCCAACCTGGGGCTGGAACCCTGGTCGAGCGGACGCATAGAGGCCCCCACCCAGCATGGCGTCTCTAGGCGACTTGTCTGATCGTCGGACACCGACAGTAGGTATTCATGGACCTTAGTGATAGCTAGAGTCGCGCAAAACGGAGCTAAGCGTGCAAGGCGCAGGTGGTGTACCAAAGCGGGTCCCCACCGGATAGGTGTTCATGGGATGACCACCCCATCTCCCGCTTGTTGATAGAGAGCAAAGCGTGCAAAGCGCAGGTGGTATACCAAAGCGGGTCCCCACCGGATAGGTGTTCACGGGATGCCCGCCCCACCATCCGATCGTAAACAGACAATAGCAAAGCGTGCAAAGCGCAAACACCTAGGAAAGGTGACAGCATTCCCGCTTGCTGAGCAGAGGTGGACACGGGCTATCCACCGCCAAACCCCCGGTACGTGGAGAGAGCCCCTGTGCCCGCGACCCAATCGCTCTAGCGCCCAGCATCACGGCGTGGCGGGTAGCCTACCAGGAATTGGCTGAAGATCTGCTGAGCATAGCGAAGCCGCGGCAGCGAGGCTGCCCCCCTTTATTCCGGTCCGTTCGCGCTGGGGGACCCCACCATGCCTCCACACCACGTCAAGGTGCCTGGCCCCAGGGGTGAGAGGGGGTGGAGGGGGGGAGTGAATGCATTTCACGACATCTTGTCCTGCCTAAAGCGCCTGGTGACGGCCGTGTGTGGCATCCGTTTGTGCTGTTTGATGGTGACGTCCGTTGGAGACACTTGCCGATGACGTCCATCGGTGACGCGACGTCCATTGGTGATGTCGGTTGGTGATGCCCGTTCGTCGCTGACGTCTCTCGCGTGACATCCGTCCACACAGCCCACCAGAGCGAACCCCACGATCGATGACAAGTTGTGCCGCGGACGTCAGGAAGCACGACTTGTACTGAAGTGGTTCGGAATATTGGGGTCCGATGATGGAGGAACACCAACATGGACCTTCAGGCTAGGGGCATGAGGGTGTAATGGCGATGCTTCTCCCCTACAATTCTACCCACATCCATGTCAACCGCGCAATCAACCGCATTAATTGGTACAAGATGCTGCTTCACACAGGGTTGTCCAGCACCAAGGAGCTGGCTGGAGCTTGCAGGCGTACCCCTCCCACCAGGCATGCCACGCATTACGGGTTTTCCATGGTGCACAAGCGGTGCAAATTAAAGCACTGGCATTGGGGCTTGGGCACTGGCACTGGCACTGGCACTGACACGAGCACTGGCACTGACAGGGGCACTGGCACTGACACTGGCACTGGCACTGACACGGGCACTGGCACTGGCACTGACACTGGCACTGGCACTGGCACTGGCACTGACACGGGCACTGACACGGGCACTGGCACTGGCACTGGCACTGGCACTGGCACTGGCACGGGCACTGGCACTGACACTGGCACTGGCACTGACACGGGCACTGGCATTGGCATTGGCACTGGCACTGACACTGGCACTGACACTGACACGGGCACTGGCACTGACACGGGCACTGACACGGGCACTGACACGGGCACTGGCACTGGCACTGGCACTGGCACTGACACGGGCACTGGCACTGACACGGGCACTGGCACTGGCACTGGCACTGACACGGGCACTGGCACTGACACGGGCACTGGCACTGGCACTGGCACTGGCACTGACACGGGCACTGGCACTGACACTGGCACAGGCACTGGCACTGGCACTGACACGGGCACTGGCACTGGCACTGGCACTGGCACTGGCACTGGCACTGGCACTGACACGGGCACTGGCACTGACACGGGCACTGGCACTGGCACTGACACGGGCACTGGCACTGACACGGGCACTGACACGGGCACTGGCACTGACACGGGCACTGGCACTGACACGGGCACTGGCACTGGCACTGGCACGGGCACTGGCACGGGCACTGGCACTGACACGGGCACTGGCACTGACACGGGCACTGGCACTGACACGGGCACTGGCACTGGCACTGGCACTGGCACTGGCACTGGCACTGACACGGGCACTGGCACTGACACGGGCACTGGCACTGACACGAGCACTGGCACTGACACGGGCACTGACACTGACACGGGCACTGGCACTGACACGGGCACTGGCAATGGCACTGGCACTGACACGGGCACTGGCACTGACACGGGCACTGGCACTGGCACTGGCACTGACACGGGCACTGGCACTGACACGGGCACTGGCACTGGCACTGGCACTGGCACTGACACAGGCACTGGCACTGACACGGGCACTGGCACTGGCACTGGCACTGGCACTGACACTGGCACTGACACTGACACGGGCACTGGCACTGGCACTGGCACTGACACGGGCACTGGCACTGACACGGGCACTGGCACTGGCACTGGCACTGACACGGGCACTGGCACTGACACGGGCACTGGCACTGGCACTGGCACTGGCACTGACACGGGCACTGGCACTGACACGGGCACTTGCACTGGCACTGGCACTGACACGGGCACTGGCACTGACACGGGCACTGGCACTGGCACTGGCACTGGCACTGGCACGGGCACTGGCACTGACACGGGCACTGGCACTGGCACGGGCACTGGCACTGACACGGGCACTGGCACTGGCACTGGCACTGGCACTGACACGGGCACTGGCACTGACACGGGCACTGGCACTGACACGGGCACTGGCACTGACACGGGCACTGGCACTGACACGGGCACTGGCACTGACACGGGCACTGGCACTGACACGGGCACTGGCACTGACACGGGCACTGGCACTGACACGGGCACTGGCACTGGCACTGGCACTGGCACTGGCACTGACACGGGCACTGGCACTGACACGGGCACTGGCACTGGCACTGGCACTGGCACTGGCACGGGCACTGGCACTGGCACTGGCACTGGCACTGGCACGGGCACTGGCACTGACACGGGCACTGGCACTGACACGGGCACTGGCACTGACACGGGCACTGGCACTGGCACTGGCACTGGCACTGGCACTGACACGGGCACTGGCACTGACACGGGCACTGGCACTGGCACTGGCACTGGCACTGGCACGGGCACTGGCACTGGCACTGGCACTGGCACTGGCACGGGCACTGGCACTGACACGGGCACTGGCACTGGCACTGACACGGGCACTGGCACGGGCACTGGCACTGGCACTGGCACTGGCACTGACACGGGCACTGGCACTGACACGGGCACTGGCACTGACACGGGCACTGGCACTGACACGGGCACTGGCACTGGCACTGGCACTGGCACTGGCACTGACACGGGCACTGGCACTGGCACTGGCACTGGCACTGGCACTGACACGGGCACTGGCACTGACACGGGCACTGGCACTGACACGGGCACTGGCACTGGCACTGGCACTGGCACTGGCACTGGCACTGGCACTGGCACGGGCACTGGCACTGACACGGGCACTGGCACTGACACGGGCACTGGCACAGGCACTGGCACTGGCACTGGCACTGGCACTGACACGGGCACTGGCACTGGCACTGGCACTGGCACTGGCACTGGCACTGGCACTGGCACTGGCACTGGCACTGGCACTGACACTGGCACTGGCACTGGCACTGGCACTGGCACTGGCACTGGCACTGACACGGGCACTGGCACTGGCACTGACACGGGCACTGGCACTGGCACTGGCACTGACACGGGCACTGGCACTGACACGGGCACTGGCACTGGCACTGGCACTGGCACTGACACGGGCACTGGCACGGACACTGGCACAGGCACTGGCACTGGCACTGACACGGGCACTGGCACTGGCACTGGCACTGGCACTGGCACTGGCACTGGCACTGAGACGGGCACTGGCACTGACACGGGCACTGGCACTGACACGGGCACTGGCACTGGCACTGACACGGGCACTGGCACTGACACGGGCACTGACACGGGCACTGGCACTGACACGGGCACTGGCACTGACACGGGCACTGGCACTGGCACTGGCACGGGCACTGGCACTGGCACTGGCACTGACACGGGCACTGGCACTGACACGGGCACTGGCACTGACACGGGCACTGGCACTGGCACTGGCACTGGCACTGGCACTGGCACTGACACGGGCACTGGCACTGACACGGGCACTGGCACTGACACGGGCACTGGCACTGACACGGGCACTGGCACTGGCACGGGCACTGGCACTGACACGGGCACTGGCACTGGCACTGGCACTGGCACTGGCACTGGCACTGGCACTGACACGGGCACTGGCACTGGCACTGGCACTGACACGGGCACTGGCACTGGCACTGGCACTGGCACTGGCACTGGCACTGACACGGGCACTGGCACTGGCACTGGCACTGGCACTGGCACTGGCACTGACACGGGCACTGGCACTGGCACGGGCACTGGCACTGACACGGGCACTGGCACTGACACGGGCACTGGCACTGACACGGGCACTGGCACTGGCACGGGCACTGGCACTGGCACGGGCAGTGGCACTGACACGGGCACTAACACGGGCACTGGCACTGACACGGGCACTGGCACTGACACGGGCACTGGCACTGGCACGGGCACTGGCACTGACACGGGCACTGGCACTGGCACTGGCACTGGCACTGGCACTGGCACTGGCACTGGCACGGGCACTGGCACTGACACGGGCACTGGCACTGGCACGGGCACTGGCACTGGCACTGGCACTGGCACTGACACGGGCACTGGCACTGGCACGGGCACTGGCACTGACACGGGCACTGGCACTGGCACGGGCACTGGCACTGGCACGGGCACTGGCACTGACACGGGCACTGGCACTGGCACTGGCACTGGCACTGGCACTGGCACTGACACGGGCACTGGCACTGGCACTGGCACTGGCACTGGCACTGGCACTGACACGGGCACTGGCACTGGCACGGGCACTGGCACTGACACGGGCACTGGCACTGACACGGGCACTGGCACTGACACGGGCACTGGCACTGACACGGGCACTGGCACAGGCACTGGCACTGGCACTGGCACTGGCACTGGCACTCACACGGGCACTGGCACTGGCACTGGCACTGGCACTGGCACTGACACGAGCACTGGCACTGACACGGGCACTGGCACTGGCACGGGCACTGGCACTGGCACTGGCACTGGCACTGGCACTGGCACTGGCACTCACACGGGCACTGGCACTGACACGGGCACTGGCACTGACACGGGCACTGGCACTGGCACTGGCACTGGCACTGGCACTGGCACTGGCACTGGCACTGACACGGGCACTGGCACTGGCACTGGCACTGGCACTGGCACTGGCACTGGCACTGGCACTGGCACTGGCACTGGCACTGGCACTGGCACTGGCACTGGCACTGACACGGGCACTGGCACTGGCACTGGCACTGGCACTGACACGGGCACTGGCACTGACACGGGCACTGGCACTGGCACAGGCACTGGCACTGGCACTGGCACTGGCACTGGCACTGGCACTGGCATTGACACGGGCACTGGCACTGACACGGGCACTGGCACTGACACGGGCACTGGCACTGGCACTGGCACTGGCACTGACACGGGCACTGGCACTGACACGGGCACTGGCACTGACACGGGCACTCGCACTGACACGGGCACTGGCACTGGCACTGGCACTGGCACTGGCACTGGCACTGACACGGGCACTGGCACTGGCACTGGCACTGGCACTGACACGGGCACTGGCATTGACACGGGCACTGGCACTGGCACTGGCACTGGCACTGGCACTGACACGGGCACTGACACGGGCACTGGCACTGTCACTGGCACTGGCACTGACACGGGCACTGGCACTGGCACTGGCACTGGCACTGACACGGGCACTGGCACTGACACGGGCACTGGCACTGACACGGGCACTGGCACTGACACGGGCACTGGCACTGACACGAGCACTGGCACTGACACGGGCACTGGCACTGACACGGGCACTGGCACTGGCACGGGCACTGGCACTGACACGGGCACTGGCACTGACACGGGCACTGGCACTGGCACGGGCACTGGCACTGACACGGGCACTGGCACAGGCACTGGCACTGGCACTGACACGGGCACTGGCACTGACACGGGCACTGGCACTGACACGGGCACTGGCATAGGCACTGGCACTGGCACTGACACGGGCACTGGCACTGACACGGGCACTGGCACTGACACGGGCACTGGCACTGACACGGGCACTGGCACTGACACGGGCACTGGCACTGGCACTGGCACTGGCACTGGCACTGGCACTGGCACTGACACGGGCACTGGCACTGGCACTGGCACTGGCACTGACACGGGCACTGGCACTGACACGGGCACTGGCACTGACACGGGCACTGGCACTGACACGAGCACTGGCACTGACACGGGCACTGGCACTGACACGGGCACTGGCACTGACACGGGCACTGGCACAGGCACTGGCACTGGCACTGACACGGGCACTGGCACTGGCACTGGCACTGGCACTGACACGGGCACTGGCACTGGCACTGGCACTGGCACTGACACGGGCACTGGCACTGACACGGGCACTGGCACTGACACGGGCACTGGCACTGACACTGGCACTGGCACTGACACGGGCACTGGCACTGACACGGGCACTGGCACTGACACGGGCACTGGCACTGACACGGGCACTGGCACTGACACTGGCACTGGCACTGGCACTGGCACTGACACGGGCACTGGCACTGGCACTGACACGGGCACTGGCACTGACACGGGCACTGGCACTGACACGAGCACTGGCACTGACACGGGCACTGGCACTGACACGGGCACTGGCACTGACACGGGCACTGGCACAGGCACTGGCACTGGCACTGACACGGGCACTGGCACTGGCACTGGCACTGGCACTGACACGGGCACTGGCACTGACACGGGCACTGGCACTGACACGGGCACTGGCACTGGCACTGGCACTGGCACTGACACGGGCACTGGCACTGGCACTGGCACTGGCACTGACACGGGCACTGGCACTGACACGGGCACTGGCACTGACACGGGCACTGGCACTGACACGGGCACTGGCACTGACACGGGCACTGGCACTGACACGGGCACTGGCACTGACACGGGCACTGGCACTGACACGAGCACTGGCACTGACACGGGCACTGGCACTGACACGGGCACTGGCACTGACACGAGCACTGGCACTGACACGGGCACTGGCACTGACACGGGCACTGGCACTGACACGGGCACTGGCACTGACACGGGCACTGGCACTGACACTGGCACTGGCACTGACACTGGCACTGGCACTGACACGGGCACTGGCACTGGCACTGGCACTGGCACTGACATGGGCACTGGCAATGACACGGGCACTGGCACTGACAGGGGCACTGGCACTGGCACGGGCACTGGCACTGACACGGGCACTGGCACTGGCACTGGCACTGGCACTGGCACTGACATGGGCACTGGCAATGACACGGGCACTGGCACTGACAGGGGCACTGGCACTGGCACTGGCACGGGCACTGGCACTGGCACGGGCACTGGCACTGACACGGGCACTGGCACTGGCACTGGCACTGGCACTGACACTGGCACTGGCACTGGCACGGGCACTGGCACTGGCACGGGCACTGGCACTGACACGAGCACTGGCACTGACACGGGCACTGGCACTGACACGGGCACTGGCACTGGCACGGGCACTGGCACTGACACGGGCACTGGCACTGGCACTGGCACTGGCACTGGCACTGGCACTGGCACTGGCACTGGCACGGGCACTGGCACTGACACGGGCACTGGCACTGACACGAGCACTGGCACTGACACGGGCACTGGCACTGACACGGGCACTGGCACTGGCACGGGCACTGGCACTGACACGGGCACTGGCACTGACACGGGCACTGGCACTGGCACTGGCACTGGCACTGACACGGGCACTGGCACTGACACGGGCACTGGCACTGGCACGGGCACTGGCACTGACACGGGCACTGGCACTGACACGGGCACTGGCACTGGCACTGGCACTGGCACTGACACGGGCACTGGCACTGACACGGGCACTGGCACTGACACGGGCACTGGCACTGACACGGGCACTGGCACTGACACGGGCACTGGCATTGACACGGGCACTGGCACAGGCACTGGCACTGGCACTGACACGGGCACTGGCACTGACAGGGGCACTGGCACTGACACGGGCACGGGCACTGGCACTGGCACTGGCACTGACACGGGCACTGGCACTGACACGGGCACTGGCACTGACACGGGCACTGGCACTGACACGGGCACTGGCACTGACACGGGCACTGGCACTGACACGGGCACTGGCACTGGCACTGGCACTGGCACTGACACGGGCACTGGCACTGGCACTGGCACTGGCACTGACACGGGCACTGGCACTGACACGGGCACTGGCACTGGCACTGGCACTGACACTGGCACTGGCACTGACACTGACACGGGCACTGGCACTGACACTGGCACTGGCACTGGCACTGACACGGGCACTGGCATTGACACGGGCACTGGCACTGGCACTGGCACTGGCACTGGCACGGGCACTGGCACTGACACGGGCACTGGCACTGACACGGGCACTGGCACTGACACGGGCACTGGCACTGACAGGGGCACTGGCACTGACACGGGCACTGGCACTGGCACTGGCACTGGCACTGGCACTGGCACTGGCACGGGCACTGGCACTGACACGGGCACTGGCACTGACACGGGCACTGGCACTGACACGGGCACTGGCACTGACACGGGCACTGGCACTGACACGGGCACGGGCACTGACACGGGCACTGGCACTGGCACTGACACGGGCACTGACACGGGCACTGGCACTGGCACTGGCACTGGCACTGGCACTGGCACTGGCACTGACACGGGCACTGGCACTGACACGGGCACTGGCACTGACACGGGCACTGGCACTGACACGGGCACTGGCACTGACACGGGCACTCGCACTGACACGGGCACTGGCACTGGCACTGGCACTGGCACTGGCACTGGCACTGACACGGGCACTGGCACTGGCACGGGCACTGGCACTGACACGGGCACTGGCACTGGCACTGGCACTGGCACTGGCACTGGCACTGGCACTGGCACTGACACGGGCACTGACACGGGCACTGGCACTGTCACTGGCACTGGCACTGACACGGGCACTGGCACTGGCACTGGCACTGGCACTGACACGGGCACTGGCACTGACACGGGCACTGGCACTGACACGGGCACTGGCACTGACACGGGCACTGGCACTGACACGAGCACTGGCACTGACACGGGCACTGGCACTGACACGGGCACTGGCACTGGCACGGGCACTGGCACTGACACGGGCACTGGCACTGACACGGGCACTGGCACTGGCACGGGCACTGGCACTGACACGGGCACTGGCACAGGCACTGGCACTGGCACTGACACGGTCACTGGCACTGACACGGGCACTGGCACTGGCACGGGCACTGGCACTGACACGGGCACTGGCACTGACACGGGCACTGGCACTGGCACGGGCACTGGCACTGACACGGGCACTGGCACTGGCACTGGCACTGGCACTGACACGGGCACTGGCACTGACACGGGCACTGGCACTGACACGGGCACTGGCACTGACACTGGCACTGGCACTGACACGGGCACTGGCACTGACACGGGCACTGGCACTGACACGGGCACTGGCACTGACACGGGCACTGGCACTGACACTGGCACTGGCACTGGCACTGGCACTGACACGGGCACTGGCACTGGCACTGACACGGGCACTGGCACTGACACGGGCACTGGCACTGACACGAGCACTGGCACTGACACGGGCACTGGCACTGACACGGGCACTGGCACTGACACGGGCACTGGCACAGGCACTGGCACTGGCACTGACACGGGCACTGGCACTGGCACTGGCACTGGCACTGACACGGGCACGGGCACTGACACGGGCACTGGCACTGACACGGGCACTGGCACTGGCACTGGCACTGGCACTGACACGGGCACTGGCACTGGCACTGGCACTGGCACTGACACGGGCACTGGCACTGACACGGGCACTGGCACTGACACGGGCACTGGCACTGACACGGGCACTGGCACTGACACGGGCACTGGCACTGACACGGGCACTGGCACTGACACGGGCACTGGCACTGACACGAGCACTGGCACTGACACGGGCACTGGCACTGACACGGGCACTGGCACTGACACGGGCACTGGCACTGACACGGGCACTGGCACTGACACTGGCACTGGCACTGACACTGGCACTGGCACTGACACGGGCACTGGCACTGGCACTGGCACTGGCACTGACACGGGCACTGGCACTGACACGGGCACTGGCACTGACACGGGCACTGGCACTGGCACGGGCACTGGCACTGACACGGGCACTGGCACTGGCACGGGCACTGGCACTGGCACGGGCACTGGCACTGACACGGGCACTGGCACTGGCACTGGCACTGGCACTGGCACTGGCACTGGCACTGGCACGGGCACTGGCACTGGCACGGGCACTGGCACTGACACGAGCACTGGCACTGACACGGGCACTGGCACTGACACGGGCACTGGCACTGGCACGGGCACTGGCACTGACACGGGCACTGGCACTGGCACTGGCACTGGCACTGGCACTGGCACTGGCACTGGCACTGGCACGGGCACTGGCACTGACACGGGCACTGGCACTGACACGAGCACTGGCACTGACACGGGCACTGGCACTGACACGGGCACTGGCACTGGCACGGGCACTGGCACTGACACGGGCACTGGCACTAACACGGGCACTGGCACTGGCACTGGCACTGGCACTGACACGGGCACTGGCACTGACACGGGCACTGGCACTGGCACGGGCACTGGCACTGACACGGGCACTGGCACTGACACGGGCACTGGCACTGGCACTGGCACTGGCACTGACACGGGCACTGGCACTGACACGAGCACTGGCACTGACACGGGCACTGGCACTGACACGGGCACTGGCACTGACACGGGCACTGGCATTGACACGGGCACTGGCACAGGCACTGGCACTGGCACTGACACGGGCACTGGCACTGACAGGGGCACTGGCACTGACACGGGCACGGGCACTGGCACTGGCACTGGCACTGACACGGGCACTGGCACTGACACGGGCACTGGCACTGACACGGGCACTGGCACTGGCACTGGCACTGGCACTGACACGGGCACTGGCACTGACACGGGCACTGGCACTGACACGGGCACTGGCACTGACACGGGCACTGGCACTGACACGGGCACTGGCACTGACACGGGCACTGGCACTGGCACTGGCACTGGCACTGACACGGGCACTGGCACTGGCACTGGCACTGGCACTGACACGGGCACTGGCACTGACACGGGCACTGGCACTGACACGGGCACTGGCACTGACACGGGCACTGGCACTGGCACTGGCACTGGCACTGACACGGGCACTGGCGCTGACACGAGCACTGGCACTGACACGGGCACTGGCACTGACACGGGCACTGGCACTGACACGGGCACTGGCATTGACACGGGCACTGGCACAGGCACTGGCACTGGCACTGACACGGGCACTGGCACTGACAGGGGCACTGGCACTGACACGGGCACTGGCACAGGCACTGGCACTGGCACTGACACGGGCACTGGCACTGACAGGGGCACTGGCACTGACACGGGCACGGGCACTGGCACTGGCACTGGCACTGACACGGGCACTGGCACTGACACGGGCACTGGCACTGACACGGGCACTGGCACTGACACGGGCACTGGCACTGACACGGGCACTGGCACTGACACGGGCACTGGCACTGGCACTGGCACTGGCACTGACACGGGCACTGGCACTGGCACTGGCACTGGCACTGACACGGGCACTGGCACTGACATGGGCACTGGCACTGGCACTGGCACTGACACTGGCACTGGCACTGACACTGACACGGGCACTGGCACTGACACTGGCACTGGCACTGGCACTGACACGGGCACTGGCATTGACACGGGCACTGGCACTGGCACTGGCACTGGCACTGGCACGGGCACTGGCACTGACACGGGCACTGGCACTGACACGGGCACTGGCACTGACAGGGGCACTGGCACTGACACGGGCACTGGCACTGGCACTGGCACTGGCACTGGCACTGGCACTGGCACGGGCACTGGCACTGACACGGGCACTGGCACTGACACGGGCACTGGCACTGACACGGGCACTGGCACTGACACGGGCACTGGCACTGACACGGGCACGGGCACTGACACGGGCACTGGCACTGGCACTGACACGGGCACTGACACGGGCACTGGCACTGGCACTGGCACTGGCACTGGCACTGGCACTGGCACTGACACGGGCACTGGCACTGACACGGGCACTGGCACTGACACGGGCACTGGCACTGACACGGGCACTGGCACTGACACGGGCACTGGCACTGACACGGGCACTGGCACTGGCACTGGCACTGGCACTGACACGAGCACTGGCACTGACACGGGCACTGGCACTGACACGGGCACTGGCACTGACACGGGCACTGGCACTGGCACTGGCACTGGCACTGGCACTGGCACTGGCACTGACACGGGCACTGGCACTGGCACTGGCACTGGCACTGACAGGGGCACTGGCACTGACACGGGCACTGGCACTGACACGGGCACTGGCACTGACACGGGCACTGGCACTGACACGGGCACTGGCACTGACACGGGCACTGGCACTGACACGGGCACTGGCACTGACAGGGGCACTGGCACTGACACGGGCACTGGCACTGGCACTGGCACTGGCACTGACACGGGCACTGGCACTGGCACGGGCACTGGCACTGACACGGGCACTGGCACTGACACGGGCACTGGCACTGACACGGGCACTGGCACTGGCACTGGCACTGGCACTGACACGGGCACTGGCACTGACACGGGCACTGGCACTGGCACTGGCACTGGCACTGGCACGGGCACTGGCACTGACACGGGCACTGGCACTGACACGGGCACTGGCACTGACACGGGCACTGGCACTGACAGGGGCACTGGCATTGACACGGGCACTGGCACAGGCACTGGCACTGGCACTGACACGAGCACTGGCACTGACACTGGCACTGGCACTGACACGGGCACTGGCACTGGCACTGACACGGGCACTGGCACTGACACGGGCACTGGCACTGACACGAGCACTGGCACTGGCACGGGCACTGGCACTGGCAGTGGCATTGGCATTGACACTGACACTGGCGGTTTGGCAACCTTGACACACAGTTGGGCCGAGCACAACCGTCTTTGTGCAAGCAGGCTTTGCCCCATGCCTGTCTGTCCCCCGCCCCCCCGCTCCATTCACCAATTGTTGAATGGCACTCATTGCTCCAGCCCTGGCCTACAACCATCAGGTGATCGAGAAGGTGTCAGCGGCCAAAGGCCAGCGGTGCACCATCAACCTCCAAACGCCCACTGGGGGAGTGTTCGCCCTGTGCGCGCCCTGCGCGCTACTTTTATTATGACTGGGTCCCCAGATTCAATCCCCAAGGTCACCATTACCCAATGAAGCCCCGGGCTGGGTAATGTGATGACGGTCGTGTTGGGGGGCGGCCGCGAACAGGGCTTCCATCAACAAGGGGGTCCAAAGGAACCTCCAAAGGAACCTCCGGAGGGACGTCAATTGCGGGAATTGATGGGGATGGTGGTGGAGACTCGAGACTGGGGGTACCAAAGGAGATGGAGTCCATGGGGCATCGATGATTGACGACCCACACACCACCTTGATCATACTCCAACTCCACATGCCCATCGTGCAAAAGGCCAACCACCTTAGCGGGTACCCAAAACCCAGTAGACCTGGTGCAAAACACCCTGTCCCCAATGCTCAACACCATAACAACTAGCAAAAGAGGTCTGAGGACACAAGGGGCAAAAACTGATGCTCTACGGCAGACACGCTGAATGTATCACCATGTACCCATCTCAGCGTACCTGTTTCACAAAACACATGGATGCACCTTGTAGCTCTGAAACGCATCAGACTGGGCAAATTGGGGGACAATAGGTAGGGAAAGGGGCCGGTCCATATCCCCAACCGGAAAGGCAAGTCCATGAGGAGAGGTCATCCCAAAACGCCCCATCCCACCCACCCCCCCACTCACCCATCCGAGGGGTAGAATCCACCCCAAAAACAGGGGTAGGAATCAAAAGTTGCCCTGCGCGCGCCCTTCGCACTAACGCTCCCTCATGGACGGTGGTGGGCCGTCAAGAGTATTTGCGACACTTGTCCCCACCGCAAGTCTGACCCATGCCTTGCCACTGCTCTTCACAAAAAGCATCCCTGCTCAACAACCACTTGCATACCGGCTCAGGTGCCATGCTCACAGACCAGAAACAGCAAGAACCAGGCGAGTCATCATTGTCACAAGGATCGTGACAATGAAGACTATGGCTGCATTTTTGCAGAATACCATCACTTTGTGGCGAGGAGCAGATATGGAACGTGGGTAATGGGAGCTTTCTTGTTGAGTGTCAACCCCACTTGCACTTCCAAAAGTTCCCTGATAAACATCTGGTGTTGTTTGGACGGGGTGTGCACCAAGACACCTGTTCCACCAGCGTTGCAGTCCACAAACACAAATTTGAAGGTAGCCGCACAGTGCAACAGACCTTCAGGCAGCCCCAAATGCGCAGCAAAGCAAATCAATTCCATTCCTATCCATACACATGGAGGCCAAGACAGATGAGACAGCAAAGCGGCAAGCATGTCAAAAATGCCATGCACACTGTTCTATGGAGATCAGTGATCTGAGGAATGATCACACCGCTTGAGGCTTTGCGACACAATCAAAAAAGAAACATAAGGGATACAAAATTGAACAGAAACACGCAAAGCCCAAGCGATCAGACCTTTTACTACATCCATCATCTCTCCATAGAGGCCAACACATTGGCTTGGATTTCTCATCACATACAGGATTCAGATCCAAACATAACACGTGTATGCGCATTCAAAGGGAATCCCGTCCATCTTACAATCCAAAAATTAGCCTGTGAATGGCATCTCCATACGTCCCACTTCAATGTTGTCAGATCAAACTCAAAAGCCATCCCAAGCATCAAATCAATCCAGATTAATGCCATCTGCCAGCAGCATGCAACACCAATGTTGCTATACCAAACCAAAAAACCCATCCTCAGCATGACATCAATCCAGATGAATGCAAAATGTTGTCATCATATCATCAAACCAGCAAAAACACCTCAAGCATCAATCCAAATTAATGGAATATGTTAGCAGGCAATAGCAACACTGTGAAATTACCCAATCGAGTGTGAACAATCCCTGCCACGTGTGCTTGATTTGCGTTCCACTCGGGCACCGCCGGTTTTAGGTAGCTGCGAGTGCAGCTTTTTGGGTGCCTGGTTGTATCACTCTTGGCCCTCTGGCGGTGTGGTAGAATTGCCGCAGGGTATTGAATCCGTTGGGCAACATTGCCTGCCACTGAAGCAACTCTCCCGGGATGGGGGGGGGGGGGGCAGGCCACCATGACGCCAGACCCCTGTACCACCGGTCCCCTGGGGTCATAGAACGTTCAGGCCATTGCACGTCCGCTCGGTCGGGGAGACATGACACACCTGCGGTCACACTGTGTTCCCCAGGTCCGTGCCTCGCAACTGCCCTGTTCCCGTTGGCCGCCCCTTTCCTGTCCGCCGCCCCCCGCGGGTCCGCTGCATCCGACGCCGCAGGCACCAGTGCATCTGCTTCTATGAGGGCTAACTGCTCCAACATGAAACTCACGTTGTCACAGGAGTCCCCCAGACAGTCCTTCAGGTTCTCCTTCACCCGCTTCTGGATGTTGTCCTGCACGGCACTGTCACTCAGCCCCACTTCGTACTGCAGGTCCAAGAAGGAGATGGCCGAGTTGTGCTGCAGGCCGTACAGCAAATGATTGTCCCCAACCACACTGATCTGATTCCCATACAGGAACAATTCTGCCAGCGTGTCGTTCTCCCGGAGGGCCTGCAACAAACGCAGTGTTCCCCACACATCCTAATCCGAATGCATAGGTGTCAGCGCTGCAACGAACACAGTGCGCCAAATGAGCTATGATGGCCTGACATTATCCATCGAACAAACCCGCCAAACAGCCCTGCCAAACAGCACATTGGAAACCCTCTACACAGCTCAGGGAAGTATGAGAAGGGGGGGAGGGGGGCTCTGAGACCGAAAAGTTTGTGTACCAAAAATGGCCCAACAAGATTGTCCCAATTGTAAATTTCGTTTGTTCCCACGATGGTCACTTTGGTCGGTCACTTTGGCGGAGGGGGGGGGGGCCTCCTGCGATGGTGTACGCCATTCTAATACTTCCCTGCTACAGCTGCTGCTGCACCCTCATCCCACGTTGTTGGTGGCGGTTGGGAGCTATGGTAGCGGGGCTGCTGTACGTGATACCCCGCAGGCTCTCTACCGCATGTGCTGGGGACGGCTGGTCTTTCTACGTCATGTAGCGGGTGGTGGCGGTGGCCGCCGCCTTCACGGGGTCATGGCCTTCCACCGTGAAGGATACTGCCCCGCGTGCCCTCTTCTGTGGGCCTGGCCTCTAAGTGCCGTCTTCTGTGCCACCACCTTCGCCCCCTCAGCGTCCGCTTGCATGGACCTTTGCTCTTGCGCATGCGACGGTTGTGGTGCCTCTGGGCCCAATCTGTATGTGCCATGTGTTCTTGAGTGTGTGTCATGGAGTGCTTAGTACCGTGGGGCTGTGGGAACTGGCGATGGAGATGGTGCTCACCATGGAGGATGGTGATGTTGTTGCAGGTGGGACCACTGCCAATCCCGCTGCACAGGCTAACACCAGCGCACCCCCCCCCACCTTGTCCCAGTCCCTAGGGCACCCAGCCAGTGTCAAATGCTGTCTGAGCGATGGGGGAGGGGAGGGGAGGACTCCCGAGTGTCTGGATATGACATACTCAAGGCCCGTAGGGCCGGGCAGGCATGGTCAGACAAGACATTGAAAAAAGACACAAAAAAAAGTAGACACTCAAATGACTGTCACGGGAGGGAGCATTGTGGGCTGCTCCTTGTCCGGCGAAAAATGTGCGAACACGGGTGAATATAGGTGAAAATGGGTGAAATTGGGTGAATTTCCAAATATGTCATATCCCGATGCAGAAGAAGCAACAAAATACCTGTTATCAAACAACAATGATGCCTCTAGCATAACAAAATATGGGTTTTTGGTGCAGCCAGACGCCCAAATAGTTGCACTGCTCTAGAGGCGCCCCAAAAAAACCCACCTCCAAAAGGGCAGCAGCCCAACCATCTGGCCAAGCAGCAATGGAGCGACAGAGGGGCTGGGAGCGGGAGACCTGTGCCAAAAACAGAGCACCGTCATCTCCGATGTTGTTGACATTCAGGTCCAAAGTGGTGATACCCTTGTTGCTTTTGAGCATGTGCCCTATGAACTTCGCTGCCTCCGCTCCGATGCCATTCCCACTCAGACTCAAGAACGTGACCGTGCTGTTGTCTGCCAATGCACCGCACAAACGCTCCACATCGTCGTCGTTCAGCTCGCAATTGCTCAGGTCGATGCGGGAGCAGGAGCCGTCTGCGATTTCTTTCAAGGCGCCACTTATGGTATAGCCCGTCATCGCCACTACGAAAAGGGCAGAGGTCTTGTCACTCGACCATTCAACAGAGGCAAACCTGATAAAGAGACATTTGATGTGTTAGCACGGATGGCAATGAGAACTCTGGGGAAAAGAATGCTCTCAGCCGGGTAACTGTGGCTGTGGTGTCTTAATGTCTGGTGCACGTGTCCAAAGGATTATGGGGGCGCACTAATTTTGGGCAGTGTCCTCAACTTGAGTCCCAGGCTTGCCATCCCCTGGTCCCTGAAGCAAACCAGAAAATTGCCAGCCGACCTATCAAACCTTAAATCATCCCTGCAAAGCAAATAACACAACACTACATCGACCAATTCAGACTGCACACACAAAATGTGACATTTATTGCGTCTCATGTTCATGTTTTGTCACAGGTGTGTGGGTCAACACATTCGGCAGTTCTCCTTACATTCACCAGGATGTGTGATGTGATTTGTGTTGACAACACAAAGCACAAGCATTGGCATCATCCTCGCCGAATATGTTCCCATGGTTCATGAATCGGTAACAGACCTTCCAAACGCTGCTTCCAAATGCTAAATGGTGGGCAGTACAACAAAAAAGGCACCAAGTGATGCAACTAATTCGCCCCGCCGTGCCAAATACTGTGTGTGTGTGTGTGTGTATAATGCCCAAAACAATTCAAACAATGCTCAGATTGCGAGGTTCAACAGGCATATGTTCCTGCGTCATCAGCAAAACTATCAGTCCAATGTTGGAATGCCTCACTGGCAGGCTGGCACACTGATTCGTTCCATGTTCCCTGCACACTGATGCTCAGCTTCGTAATGAAAGCCACAGCCTTCTGTCTATCGAGCCAGAACTCCAGGAGACCGCCCCCCCTCACAACACTGCAAACAGTCAGAGTGCGGAAACGTGTGTGTGAGACGCCCAGTCATTTCAACAAACTCCATAGCCTTCGCTGACATACATCACCTCTCTACAGCATTGTTCTTTTACAAAATTTTTCACAAATTTTTTTACAACGTGTGTGTGTGTGTGTCTGTGTGTGTGTGTGTGTGCGTGCACACCAATTGCCAATTGCCCCACCACGGGTGCATTTTGCGTCTCCCTCCTCCCTGCAAAGCCAAAACTGCAGTCACTGCTCTCACTGAAACTGAACTGTCTCCGGTCAGTCCATGTACAACTCTACCCATGCCAGGGTAATAGCCACACCGGGCTGTACTGCCGCAGCGACAGCGGCTCAAAGTAAACACGGGCTCCCGCGGGTGGGTGGGTGGGCAGAGGGCCCCGGTCCGGTGGGCCAATAAAATTTCAACAGACCTGAACCGGAATGCAAAACATATGTTTTTGGCAAAACATTGGTTTTGCGTCTCCCTCCTCTCTGCAAAGCCAAAACTGCAGTCACTGCTCTCACTGAAACTGAACTGTCTCCGGTCAGTCCATGTACAGCTCTACCCATGCAACCTTCACACCGTTACACGCAATACACTGGTTGTTGAAACTGGTAGTCATACAAACATGGTAGATGTATATATCATGGCCTGAGGTATGTCCTGCGTAGCTCTCATAAGATGTGGTGCCCATATCAGAGCACGGCGCCCACTGCAACGTCCGCAGCACCTGGCTGCATGCACGTGCCTCAATCACGGCCCGAAGGCCGCTGGACCACTTAAAAATTCTACAAATGGAGTCTGCTGGATTCCACCTGGAGGGGACACACGTTAGCCGCAGCGCCATGCCGCTCCACCTCAGTGTCTGCTGGATCCTACGCACCACCGTGGCCCTGGTTCTGTGATGTATTTTCGAACGCCTATTCATTACTGCCCAAACAGCCGCCAAATTGTCGACACCCAGGTTCAGCTCCTTCATGCCTCGGTATGCCGCCATTTTGACCGCCTTCTCGACACCCAGCAGTTCCGCCGCCTACTGGTTCCATACCGTTGGTGGTGCCTCCCAGAGTCTTGCTCCGGCATCATCCGCCCATACCCCCATCATGTATGTTGACTTCCATTCCACTGCGTCTACGTATATGTGGACCTCCTCGCCCACCAGTCAGCTACTCGCCACCCACGGCCCGATCGTCGTGGCAATCACCTGCCCCAGCACTTTCAGGACCTTGGGCGGCGTGTACTTGGCATTTTGCGGCCCCCCCATCATCCAGGCTAACGGGCCACTGGTATGCGGGCTTGTTTCACGAGACGGTCGGTCCGCCCACGCCAGCTTGCCCAGCAGTCGCCTCAGTGTCTTCTAGCAGTAACCCAAGGTCGCCAACTTGATCCACATGTTCATCATGCCTACCACATACCCCGCCGAGGACTGCACACTCCAGGCCTGTCCGCCTAGCGCCTTGCCCATCCAGTCAATGACTTTGGATGGCTTCAATTGTGATTTCGGGCTGCAGAGCCAGCCATCCTGCTCCAACAGGTTCCAAAGCCTCCGACCTGCTTCTCTGGTGCGGTCTCTGTCGAACCCGTACACCAGGACGTCATCCACATACTGCACGGGCCGTATATCTAGCATGTCGAATTTCGCCACCGTCTTCGCCAAAAGCTCAGTCGCGATCACCGGGCTGTGTGTCCATCCGAAAGGCAAGCTGTGGAAGCCCCAGACCTCGTCCATCACTCCAATTCTGTTGGCGCTTTTCTCCTCCTGTGGCACCCAACACGACCGGAACATGTTTGCCACGTCCAGCTTGCAGAACCACATGGTCCGCGAGGTGCATGCCGCTTCCCGAAACGTGTCACCCAGGTTCTCGAGGGTGGGCAGCCTGATGCGCTGTCCCGGAGTTGCGCATCTGGCGTTGAGTGGCACCATGTTTATAATCATCGCCCCTTTGGAGGCCGACTTGTATTTAGTGAAGGCTTTCGCGTTGGGCCTCTTGCCATCCTAGACTCGGTCAATGAGTCCGTCTGTGTGTACTCTCTGTATCATTGCCGCCAGCTTGATATCCGTGCTGGCCTTCTGCTCCGCCGTGCCCTCGTGTGCCTCCGCACAATTGCAGGGCCTGAGCCTGTCCCACATCTCGCGCGGCACGTGCACTTTACTAGCTAGCCCAAGGCCATTGCTTGCCGTCTCCACAGTCAACCGGCCCCTGTCGGGGTTGCCATCCTGGTCCCTTGTCGGGCTTATGTCCCCTGTCGGTGACACGTCCCACGGCTCCATCTCGTCGTTCCGCATGGCCTGCAGCACTGTGACGTAGTTTTCCTCGGTTGTGGTCTGCCTGTCCTCGCCGCAGCTCCGCTCCCGTACGAACACCGCCGTGGGCTTCGCGTAGTGTTCTGCCCCGCATGCATCTTGTCCGCCGTCGGCTGGATCATCAGCTCTTCGGGATTGCACTTGCTCTTCCGCTGCTGCGGGCCATTCTCCGCTCCCCGTAGGCATGTCCCCTGCGCCACCGTCGATGTCTCCTTTCCGTTCGACCCCTGCTCCCGCGGCAACCATTGGACCAAGTTCCATTCCGGGTTCTGTGGCCACCACATCGCCTTTGCTCCCGCGGTAGGTCCTCTCTCCCTGGTCTTCGGAGGTCTTGTGTCCTTCCGCAGCTCCATCCTCTGGCCGCTCTTCATCATCCTCCATGTCGTCGTCGTCGTCCGACTCGCTGTCCACCTCCTCTGGGGTGATGGGTCGCGCAAAGCTTTGCACTGTGGGCGGTTGCTTTGCCCGTTTTCTTCCTGCATCCCACGCAAATGCGTCTGCATGCCAAAGGTCGCGGACCGGCATCCACTGCCACTCGCAATCTCTCATGAAATGCCCGGTGTTCCCCATAGGTCTCGGCAGGAGCACTCTGTTGGGCATTTTCCACGCCGGTGGGTGTGCTGCGTAACGGGCTGCCTGTCTCGGGGTGCGCCATCTTGCCCATATGGTAAGGGCTTGTAAGGATCCGCCCAGCGCTCGGAAGCATGTTGCCCCCATCCTCTTCCACGGGTGCCAGCCTGTGAGGCTGCATTCTGTTCCCTTGAACATTTCCTGCTGTAGCTTCCGCAGCGTGTCTGTCCCTCGTGGTAAGACCAGAGCGTCGTCGTGATGGTGGGGTCTCCGGTGTTCGTACAGCCATGCCCGCCATCTCCCCCAAAAGGGCGGTATGGGCTGGGCACACATCTCCTTGGCCACTTTGTAGTCGAAGAACACCATCCAATTCTTGTGTCCCAGCCAACCCCCACCGTAGGACTGCAACGTCTGACACCCTGAGGCATAGAGTGAACGCCATGCCGACCGCAAAGAACACCCTGGCCCAGGCCCAGTGTACCGTCCCTTGGTCGGTCCTCTGCTTTGGCCATCTTGCCGATCGCTTGGAGCTGCAGCCCGTGTAGGTCAGTGATGGTGGCCGGTATGAGCTGCAGGCGTTCCAATATCCTGACGCCTGCCACCGAGTTCTTGGTTGCTGATGTCCCGCGTTTGCGTAATGCCAGCTCCCCGAACCGCCGTTCGATTGCCTTGGCCAGCGGCAGGTCTGTGGCACATACTCGTATTGCTCCCCGTACTTCCTGCATGTACGTCTTGGACGAGGTGGCCTCCACTCCTCTGATGGCCATGCCTGTGCCCACGGTGCCCCACTCCTCCGTTCTGGCATGCATGACCTTGTCGTGGGCTTCCCACGCCATACCGACGGTGGTGACCCCGTTGGTTGTGGCCCTGGAGTCCCCACTGTCATCTTGTCATTGCTGGTGGTCTGGGTTCATCGCCTTCGTCTGTAGCATGCCCTGGATCATGCGGAGCACTGCGTCGTTCGTTCCGTCTGCCCCCGCGGGTCTCACCGGTTCACCTGCCTACATGTCCGCCGTTGACGCTGGCAGTAGTGATACGCGTCCCTGAGCCCCACATGGGAACATTTCCCAATGGGGTTGTCCGCATGGCCTGCAGTTCGCGGAGGGCCATTCAAATCAAACGTCCACCCCTTATTGCTAGTGAGGATCGTCTGGTCCCCCACCTATGATATCTTGGCTTGCACATGGGGCTAGAGTAACGTTCCCGTGACCACTGCTTGCGGGCATAGGCGTGCCCAGTGTCCAAGTTGCCCACAGGAGTAGCATTGTGCCCCCCCCCTGTGGGGCGCCTACCACGGCTTGTCCTCCCGGCGCCCTAACCACCCTGCCGAGTGGCGCCCCTGCGGTTGCAGGCGCTGTCGCTCCCGTACCCTGCAGGATGGGCATGTGTGAAGTCCTGCCCTGGCGCTTGTTGCGGAGCTCCTCGTGCACCACCGTCCATATGGCTTTGGCCAGCTTGTGTGCATCCCAGTTGGCGTCCGTCGTAGAGTAGGCCTTCAGCGCCACCGCCAGCGTCTGCATCCATTGGTACGGTAGGCTTTCCGCCATGAGGCGTTCCAGCTGCTATCTGTTCAGTCTCGGAATGGCAGCGGAATCGTCGCCGCCACCATCTGCACTAGCTCCGCCACCTGCTGCGCACTCAAACCCTGTCCTGCTGGTGACGGCGGCTGCTTGTCCTCACTGTCCGCGTAATCCATAGGCCCTGCAGGCACGAACCTTTTCCCGGCATAGTTTGCCAGCAGCTCCTTTCGTATCGCGTAGCACCGTACCGCTGCTAAGAACGTGTCCTGGTCCATGTGTCCCACTCCCATGATGTTGGCGAACTCCGTTACCGTGCCCGCTCCCACCGACATTTCGACAATCCGTTCCTGCTCTTGCAAAAGCCACTCCCCTTTGCTGTCCTGAAACTGCTGTTGTCTCTGGATGGTCTCAAAGGGTCTGAGGCACCACATCCTGAATTTTAATGATTCTTGCTCGACTTCCTTGGGGTGCACTACTGTTGTGGAATCATGATCCATTGACTGTTCAGACATTTACAATGTGGCGCAGCAGTGGGCCAATAAAATATAAACAGACCTGAACCGGAATGCAAAACATATGTTTTTGGCAAAACATTGGTTTTTTAACGCAATCAGTTCATGCTTGCGGCAGTTCTTTGTGGGCATTGTCCAAGCATCTCTCGATGGAGGTCAGGCATGCACATTTGACATTAGGCTGTCAGATTGTTTGGGTCACATTGGGTATGCACATATTTTGCCCTTCGGCAGCGGCTCGTAGAACTCTCTCACCGTTTCGGGTGGACTCATGCACCAAAGGCACATAGTCCGCTTCTACACCCAGGGATCTTTTTTGTTGTGATTCAATGTGTGTCATCCTTGTGTGTGTGCACACGTGCCAGGTGCCAATTGCCCCGCCACAGGGGGGTTGTTATTTGATTCTCTCGATGCATACCTTGAGCAGTTCTCAATGACATTGTCATCTTTGTTCGTATTTGTCTCACTTGGGTTGCGGGCTTCACCTTCAGGTCTCTCTCCCTAGTCCAGCTCCCAGTCTGGCAGCTTGATATGGCAGCTGCCTTCTCTTCCCTCTGCTCCTCACCTGCGGCCTCCCTTGGTCACTCTCCCTTCGTGGCTTGTTAACCTATGCATTGACGTGGCCTGAGCCTGTTGACCAACCTCCTTGTTAACACGCATCCCCGTATGTCCATAAACATGCACTATGCACAACTCCCAGACCGTTCCCGCAACCTCTAGTAGATGTCTCCCCAGATATGTGTGTGTTGATTGCCAATTGCCACACCACGGGGGTGGTCATTTCATTCTCTCAATGCATGCCTTGGGCAGTTCTGAATGTGTGTATCCGTGTGTGTGTCTGTGACGCCCAATCATTGAAATCTCTTCATAGCGTTTGCCACATTACCACTCTACGGCTCTATCTGCGTCTGTATTGTGACCACTGCCAGTACTTAACACTAGTCTCAAATTTTGGCCCCTTCGACAGAATCTCATGTTGCTGCCAAAGAAAATGCTTCTGATGGCAAAATTATGTGCCTCTTAGTGAACGAGGTGGATGGCTTTGTCATTCAAGGGGGCCAGACTTCCGAAGGCTCCATCCACACTAATTTTGTTTCGTTCCATACAAGTTTGCCACTCTTCAATGCACGAGGTACACAGGTGTTCAACGCTCACCCTACCCATCCAACCTTCCAACAAGCTCATGGGTGTCAAAACCACTCTCTGGACTGCCCGACACATGCCAAAGGGCAGCCATGAAAACTGGGCCAAAATGTGCCAGAGAAAGGTTTCTATGGGGTGCTTGCAAACTACCCATTGTCCACTGCATCCTCCATTGGGAACATGGTTTTTCTTGGGGGGGAGTGCTTGACAGGGTGCGGCAATTCAAGTGCGGTGGAACCGGCCGCAATGGATTGCAATGGTTTTGAGAGAATTGGCGGTGGTACAGGTTTGTCAGGAGGTGGGTAGGCACTAAGGGCTCGTACATGCATTTGGTTGTGCAAGAAGTGACACATGTTGTGAGGAGGTCGTTCCGAAGGGGATGAGGCCTTTGTCATGCAGGGGTGAATGGCAGGGAAAGCACCTTCTTTGGTGCAATGCAGCGTCCAAAATGGTACTCAACGTAAGCTTACTCAGGGGTGGGATGATTGCTCTGCAAGCTGTAATGGCCAGCTGCCTCGTGCACAAGCGTCAAAGCACCTGGAGCAACCCAACCCAACCAACGCAGCGCATTGCAGTGCAACATCACACCACACCACATCACACCCCACAACACCACACCCCACAACACCACACAACACATCCAGAACACGTGAAGTCCTAGCTAGTGATTTGTTGCTGCAAAACGTTTCGGCATCAAAAATGAAATCATACCCCCCCCCCCCTTGCGCAAGCACCAGGAAAGTCAGAAAACCGACGGTCAGACAGGGTCCCGGTGCTTGGACAAGGCAGTGCTTGCACGCGACGTGCGGGGCCAGCTAAGCCAGGAGTAACGACATTGGTCATGGCTGAAAATCACATCAAAACAAACAGCGGTGGGTTGCAGTAGCAAGCATAATGTTGTCATAAGCAGGAGGACTCATCCCAAACATGACACAGCCCCTGTTTCCCTCTACAATCAGCACACAATCACGTTCTGTTAAGTTTCTGACCATAAAAACTGTGGTCAGAAAAACGATGGTCAGACCAGGTCCCAGTGCTTAGACAAGGCGGTGCTTCCACAAGGGGAGGGGGGGGGTTGGCACAAGGCGCAAGGGCAGCAACTTCATCCATTGCAATTTTCCGTTGCACTTTGCCAGCATTTCACTTGTTGCATTAGTAGCCACTGTTTGTTTGTAGCCTGTTCATCCCACCCCTGCCTCCCTGTCCCACTGTGCAATTCTCGTGGAAATGCAATGAGCAGTGACAGGCTTGGAAACTGACCTTTGACCGAGGAGCAAGCGCAAACTGCAAGGCTCAAGTATCAACTGAAGGAAAATGCCTGTTATGCTCTGATGCTGAGCAATGCTGCTTTGAAAAATTGTACTCAGGCGGGGCGGGGGGGCAATGAAACATCACTGGCGTTCTTGCGTACCTTACCAAGGGCAATTGTTCTGAGGTCGCCATCAAGACAGTGGCAATGGCAATGTGCATGGGCTTTCAACAGGCCCAACCACCATCCCAAATGGCTGATGATACGAAGGCGTCACGCCTCCTTGCAACTTGGGGGGCTCGGAGGGGGGATGATATTGAGACACCAAAGAGTCCTTGTGTATCTTGCCATACCTTCGCAGGGCAGATGCTTCGTAGTCGAGCCGACGGCTGCAATGTTTGTTCTGGAGCGCTGTATCATGCAGGAGGGAGCACTGCCCAGCACCATGCACTCTCTGCTTTTCAAGCACCATACCCCAGCCTCCTTTCGTTTGCTGCCCGTGAAAGGGTAAGGGCAAGGGGAAGGGGAAGGGGGAGGGGGTGGAGGGCGGGCGAATCACAATGAGGGTGAACCAGCGTTCGGTTTGCATACCATACCATACCATACCACACCATACCACACCCCACCACACCACACCACACCACACCACACCACACCACACCACACCACACCACACCATACCACACCAAACCACACCACACCACACCACCCCACCCCACCCCACCCCACCCCACCCCACACCACACCACACCACACCACACCACACCACACCACACCACACCACACCACACCACACCACACCACACCACACCACACCACACCACACCCTGAGTACTCCCCAGCTCTACTCACGGGCTGGGTGCCGGGTGCGAAGCCCCCGACGACAGGGCCCGGGCACTGCCAATAGGCGGTGTACTAACAGTGTCGGGTGCGCGCACGTCCCAGTGCCAAGCACCATCCCCAGGGACCCCGCGGCCCCTAGTACCGGCCGCCTTGGCCCTGGGAACGGTCAGCGACCCTCCGTAGAGGACGGCTGACCAAGCCTCCCCCTCCTCTCTTCCCCTACGCGCCCGCCCACGCGCCAGCCCACGCAGGAGCCCGGACATGCGCCCCCCCCGCGCCTTTGCCCCACCCACAGGGCCCTCTGCCCCAACACCATCCCACACACCCCCATGCAGCTCTCGGTGCCCCCCATGCACTACCTCCAGCAGCCACTCCGTGCCGCCTCCCCTGCCCACTGCCCCCCCCCCCCACCCCCTTCTCCTGCCCTTGCCCCTCTCACAGGCTGGCAGCGCCCGTGCGGCGCGCCTCCAGGGCCCCGCATCGGCGGCCGGCCGCGTGAACATCTGGGCCCGGGCGCGCCGACGAGGAGGCTCCAATGCGGGGTCTTCGTGGCAGGCGTCCAGGTGTGCAGGTGGAAAGGGCCCTGGAGGGTGCATGTGAGGGGCCCCCGCCCTAGCAGAGGCGCGGTGCCTGGGAGGAGAGGATGGCCAGTGGCGCGGACATGCGCGGGGGGCCCCAACAACGACCCCCCGCCCTGCAACATGTGTGAGAGTATGTGGAGAAATATGAAGCTGGCCTGAGTGGTTGAGGACTGGAGTGGAGCAGGCTTCCATACCAACAGCCGTTGAATGTGGGTCAGTCGATTGTAAGCCAGATGGCAATGCCCGGAGAAACAGTCCCTGTCCCCGTCCGGTTGGACGCCCCGGTATCGGTATCCAACATCCTTTAGGTACGGTATAAGGCCCCCCGGCCACCACCCCGGCGCCAACACCAGGGAGGGCGTCCGGGAGGGGTAACAGCCCCCGATCCCCCAAAGGCAGCCCCAAAGGTGAGCGCACCACTGGAAGGGGCATGTCTGCGGGGTAAACAAATGCGCTGAGTAATTCCCTAACGTAATGAATAGTGCCTACTGCCGTAACTAATGCTTAACAGGGTAAATGGCCCCCCCCCGGGGCCAGTTTAGTGCGCAACCCCCAGAGCCGGACTCGACCGGCCGTACTGAGGCGAGCCCAGAAATGGGTATGGCAGGCCACAGTCCAGCTGGTAGCCACGCCTCAGTACACTCCGTGGGCTCATAAGGCCCATGGGGGCCCCAAACACCGTTACGTTCGGGAGTTAAGCCCCGGCGGTGTTTGGGGTTGTTCCTGGTTAAGAGGACTCACGTTGAGTCCCAGATACTGTTACCCCGGGGTTATGACCCCGGGTACTGCCTGCTTACTTGCCTGCTGCTGCTAAGAGGTAGGAGGGAGTACCCACAGGCCTGGCAGGAGACTCCGAACACCCCCCGGGCTGGGCTCCCCGTCCCCCCCAAGCCGGTGCGCCCGGTTCTCTAAAGAAGATGGCCCCCCCTTGGACTGGCAGGAGACTCCGAACACCCCCTGGGCAGGACTCCCTATCCCCCCCGGGCCGGTGCGCCCGGTTCTCTGAAGAAGATGGCCCCCCATTGGCCTGGCAGGAGACTCCGAACACCCCTTGGGCAGGACTCCCCGTCCCCCCCGGGCCGGTGCGCCCAGTTCTCTGAAGAAGATGGCCCCCCATTGGCCTGGCAGGAGACTCCGAACACCCCCTGGGCAGGACTCCCCGTCCCCCCCGGGCCGGTGCGCCCGGTTCTCTGAAGAAGATGGCCCCCCACAGGCCTTGCATGAGACTCCGAACACCCCCTGGGCAGGACTCCCCGTCCCCCCCAGGCCGGTGCGCCCGGTTCTCTGAAGAAGATGGCCCCCCATTGCCCTGGCAGGAGGATCCGAACACCCCCTGGGCAGGACTCCCCGTCCCCCCCGGGCCGGTGCGCCCGGTTCTCTGAAGAAGATGGCCCCCCATTGGCCTGACAGGAGACTCCGAACACCCCCTGGGCAGGACTCCCCGTCCCCCCCGGGCCGGTGCGCCCGGTTCTCTGAAGAAGATGGCCCCCCATTGGCCCTGGCAGGAGGCTCCGACCACCCCCTGGGTTGGACTCCCCGTCCCCCCCAGGCCGGTGCGCCCGGTTATTGGAAGATGATGGCTCCCCATGGGCCTTGCAGGAGGTTCCGCCCACCCCCTGGGCTGGGCTCCCCGTCCCCCCCAGGCCGGTGCGCCCGGTTATTAGCAGATGACGCCTCCCCATGGGCCCTGCAAGAGGCTCGGACCACCCCCTGGCCTGGACTCCCCGTCCCCCCCAGGCCGGTGCGCCCGGTTCTCCGAAGATGATGGCCCCCCATAGGCCCTGAAGGATGCCCCGACCGCCCCCTGGGTTGGAGTCCCCATCCCCCCAGGCCGATGCGCCCAGTAGTACATCCCCACAGGCCCGGCACTACACTCCGACCACCCATTGCAGGAGTTGCACTGCCCACTGCCCCCAGGCAGTGAGGCAGTGCATTGCAGGAGTTGCACTGCCCACTGCTCCCAGGCAGTGAGGCAGTGCGTTGCAGGAGTTCCGCTGCCCACTGCCCCAGGGCAGTGAGGCAGTGCATTGCAGGAGTTGCGCTGCCCACTGCCCCCAGGCAGTGCGGCAGTGTATTGCAGAAGTTGCACTGCCCAATACCCCCAGGCAGTGGGGCATGGATTGCAGGAGTTCCACTGCCCACTGCCCCCAGGCAGTGAGGCAGTGCATTGCAGGAGTTCCGCTGCCCACTGCCCCCAGGGCAGTGAGGCAGTGCGTTGCAGGAGTTGCACTGTCCACTGCCCCAAGGCAGTGGGGCAGAGTAATGCAGGAGCTGCACTGCTCACTGCCCCTAGGCAGTGCGGCAGTGTATTGCCGGAGGTCCACTGCCCACTGCCCCCAAGCCAGTGAGGCAGTGCGTTGCATGAGTTGCGCTGCCCACTGCCCCCAAGCAGTGCGTAGTGTATTGCAGGAGTTGCACTGCCCACTACCCCCAGGCAGTGAGGCAGTGCGTTGCAGGAGTTGCACTTCCCACTGCCCCCAGGGCAGTAAGGCGGTGCATTGCAGGAGTTCAACTGCCCGCTGCCCCCAGGCAGTGGGGCAGTGCATTGCAGGAGTTCCACTGCCCGCTGCCCCCGGGCAGTGAGGTAGTGCATTGCGGGAGTTTCACTGCCCACTGCCCCAGGGCAGTGAGGCGGTGCATTGCAGGAGTTGCACTGTCCACTGCCCCCAGGCAGTGAGGCAGTGCATTGCAGGAGTTCCACTGCCCACTGCCCCCAGGCAGTGAGGCAGTGCATTGCACGAGTTCCGCTGTCCACTGCCCCCAGGGCAGTGAGGCAGTGCATTGCAGGAGTTGCACTGCCCACAGCCCCCAGGCGTTGAGGAGGTGCATTGCAGGAGTTCCACTGCCCACTGCCCCCACGCAGTGAGGCAGTGCATTGCAGGAGTTGCACTGCCCACTGCCCCCAGGCAGTGAGGCGGTGCATTGCAGGACTTCCACTTCCCACTGCCCCCAGGGCACTGAGGCAGTGCATTGCAGGAGTTGCACTGCCCACGGCCCCCAGGCAGTGAGGCCGTGCATTGTAGAAGTTGCACCGCCCATTGCCCTAGGCAGTGAGGCAGTGCGTGGCAGGAGTTTGGAGTTGCACTGCCCACTGCCCCCAGGCAGTGAGGCATTGCATTGCAGGAGTTGCACTGCCCACTGCCCCCAGGCAGTGCGGCAGTGTATTGAAGGAGTTGCACTGCCCACTGACCTAGGGCAGTGAGGCAGTGCATTGCAGAGGTTGCACTGTCCGCTGCCCCCAGGCAGTGAGGCAGTGCATTGCAAGAGTTCCACTGCCCACTGCCCCAGGGCAGTGAGGTAGTGCATTGCAAGAGTTCCACTGCCCACTGCTCTGGGACAGTGAGGCAGTGCATTGCAGGAGTTGCACTGCCCACTGCCCCCAGGCAGTGAGGCAGTGCGTTGCAGGAGTTGCACTGCCCACTGCCCCCAGGGCAGTGAGGCGGTGCATTGCAGGACTTCCACTTCCCACTGCCCCCAGGGCACTGAGGCAGTGCATTGCAGGAGTTGCACTGCCCACTGCCCCCAGGCAGTGAGGCCGTGCATTGTAGAAGTTGCACCGCCCACTGCCCCCAGGCAGTGAGGCAGTGCGTGGCAGGAGTTTGGAGTTGCACTGCCCACTGCCCCCCTGCAGTGAAGCATTGCATTGCAGGAGTTGCACTGCCCACTGCCCCCAGGCAGTGCGGCAGTGTATTGCAGGAGTTGCACTGCCCACTGACCTAGGGCAGTGAGGCAGTGCATGGCAGAGGTTGCACTGTCCGCTGCCCCCAGGCAGTGAGGCAGTGCATTGCAAGAGTTCCACTGCCCACTGCCCCAGGGCAGTGAGGTAGTGCATTGCAAGAGTTCCACTGCCCACTGCTCTGGGACAGTGAGGCAGTGCATTGCAGTAGTTGCACTGTCCACTGCCCCCAAGCAGTGGGGCAGTGCATTGCAGGAGTTCCACTGCCCACTGAAGAAGATGGCCCCCCACTGGCCTTGCAGGAGACTCCGAACACCCCCTGGGCAGGACTCCCCGTCCCCCCCGGGCCGGTGCGCCCGGTTCTGTGAAGAAGATGGCCCCCCATTGGCCTGGCAGGAGACTCCGAACACCCCCTGGGCAGGACTCCCCGTCCCCCCCGGGCCGGTGCGCCCGGTTCTTTGAAGAAGATGGCCCCCCATTGCCCTGGCAAGAGGATCCGAACACCCCGTGGGCAGGACTCCCCGTCCCCCCCGGGCCGGTGCGCCCGGTTCTCTGAAGAAGATGGCCCCCCATTGGCCTGGCAAGAGACTCCGAACACGCCCTGGGCAGGACTCCCCGTCCCCCCCGGGCCGGTGCGCCCGGGTCTCTGAAGAAGATGGCCCCCCATTGGCCCTGGCAGGAGACTCCGAACACCCCCTGGGCACGACTCCCCGTCCCCCCCGGGCCGGTGCGCCCGGTTCTCTGAAGAAGATGGCCCCCCATTGGCCCTGGCAGGAGGCTCCGACCACCCCCTGGGCTGGACTCCCCGTCCCCCCCAGGCCGGTGCGCCCGGTTATTGGAAGATGATGGCTCCCCATGGGCCTTGCAGGAGGTTCCGACCACCCCCTAGGCTGGGCTCCCCGTCCCCCCCAGGCCGGTGCGCCCGGTTATTGCAGGAGCTCCACTGCCCACTGCCCCCAGGCAGTGAGGCAGTGCATTGCAGGAGGTCCACTGCCAATGCCCCAGGGCAGTGAGGCAGTGCATTGCAAGAGTTGCACTGCCCGCTGCCCCCAGGCAGTGGGGCAGTGCATTGCAGGAGTTCCACTGCCCACTGCCCCCAGGCAGTGAGGCAGTGCATTGCAGGCGTTCCACTGCCCACTGCCCCCAGGCGGCGAGGCAGTGCATTGCAGGAGTTGCACTGCCCACTGCCCCCAGGCAGTGAGGCAGTGCGTTGCAGGAGTTGCACTGCCCACTGCCCCCAGGCAGTGAGGCAGTGCATTGCAGGAGTTGCACTGCCCACTGCCCCAGGGCAGTGAGGCAGTGCGTTGCAAGAGTTGCACCGCCCACTGCCCCC